>VDFB02017603.1:0-10658 GCA_007258455.2 Sequoia sempervirens
ATTTTGATGATAATAAATCTAAACATGTATGGTAGAGAAAAATTAATATTGTGAATACAATCATGTTAAGGGTCAAGGTGTGTGCAAGAAGTTGAGTCCACTTTTTGGCCAAAAAGTGGAAGAGTTTTCCCTGATTTTCAGAATTTGACACATTGACCTTAAAATTTGAAGCACTTAGAGATGGAATCTTCAAAAAAGTCACTAGTCATAAAATGTAGTACTTAGAGTCTAGTTTCCAAATATGTAATTTATTTCAATACCCAGATTGTAAAAATTGAGTTTCAATAGGCATTTACAAAAACCACTGTTTAAAAGTCATTTTTTTATACCATACAATGAACGTATACCACATCCATATTTTGACCTAAATTATCATATTTTTCAAAATCCTTTTGGGAAAAGATTTGTGACTCACTGAAACTTGTTTTTGATATTTTTTTGTAATTTTTTATTGAACCTTTTTTTTTATTAATTTTTTATTAGGCATATTTGTCATTTTGAAAAATCATTGTGTCACGACAAGCATAAAGATGACCCTAAACTTACTTATCATTTCACGAATTTTTTTTTTTAGCTGAAAAGAGGAATTTTTCTGAAGTTTTTCTCATTTGCGTTTTAATCCGGATTCGTCAAAATGTTATGTTGATCAAAAGTTATTAAAATACTTACTAAAAACTTTGATAATTCAAGTTTATGGACTGGATTTCATTAGAAATTAGTGAAAATAGAAAAATATTCAAATTATTAAAAATTATATTTGGAGTCTGCATTGTCTCATCTATAATGGGTTTTAATTTTGTAAAAAAAAAATTATAAAATAGGTCTTCAGACATATGTCCAAAGTCACTATTTTCTTGTGACATTAATAGGACCTTCAAGTTGCAGGTCAAACTAGGTCCAAAGCTTAGGTTTAGGTCCCTAAGCCATTTCCCAAACCAAAAAACAAGCCAAAAACCCGCCCAAAAATTCATAATTTAAAAGACGGGATCCCATTTAATAAAAAATAACATTTTTATGGTTCTATGAAATGAGATCCCGTTTTGAAAGCTTCCAAAAAAAGAAAGTTTCCAAAAATGGAAATTTCCATTTTGGAAAAGTTTAAAAATGGGATCTCGTTTAACTTTCGAAAAATGGAAGTTTTTCAAAAATTGAAGTTTCAAATATAGAAAGTTTTCAAAATGGGATCTGTTGGAAACTTTCCATTTTGGAAACGGGATCCGTTTTAAATTGAGCTTGGGATCAGCTAAAAGCGGGATCCCATTTTTAATGGGATCTAAGCTTTTTAAAATAAGGATCCCATTTTTTTGCAAACCCGAATTTTTTTTTTTTTTTCCTAAAGGCAAAAACTTCCACATTTCATGGACTCATCTTCTTGCACTTACCCGTCATACCCTTCTAAAATAATAATAAAAAAAAAGAATTATGTCCAAGATCTTATTTACAATAGTGCAATCATACTGGAAGGTCATACATCCTCTTCACCTAATAATAAATTAGGAATTCATCAACATTCACTTCGAAAGTATGGTTAAAATTAATTTTTTATGTCAAAAAATATTCATTCCAAAATAATCAGACAAATAATACATCCATGCCAATTAGATATCCACCTCATATGAATTAATAGTTGGTCATAATAAATAATCCTATCTATAAGTCAATAACATCATAATGAAAAATTCCAACTATGATATCGCCACCAGGTGTGGTTATGTTTGTAGGGCCTTCTTATCCTGACAATAAGCCACCCAATATGACTTCCTAGAACATGTTAGGAAGACTCCGGAGATAATATCTATATTAGAGCTTCTTATATAATTGTACATGTTCATAAGGATATATTGGACCATACATTAAGGGAGTCATGAGTCCAACTTATATCAACCTTGATCAATTTCAATCCCTAGTAGCTCACTAAGCATCTTTATATCATGTATGATTCACTCCAAATGATATTCCATCAAATGAGACAACATGAAAGAATTCCATGTAGAACACATTGTCAAAAAATAATTATTAAATGAGTCGTCATAGATTGAATGTATGGTATAAATATCTATTTATAAATTTTTAAAATAATTAGAATATTCTAAGAAAGCAATGGAACCTTAGAGGAAGATAACTCTTAGATCTTATGTTGATATAGAGAAATGACCAAAAGGTATCATTTGACCTCCAATTTAGGTGGGTCCTAACCTACCAAAAATATTTTCCTATGTTATTAACCTTAAAATTTTGTACAACATCCTCCTTCGTCACCAATGGATTCATATTATGTGGGCTATTCCATTCATGTATCATCAATCTATCATACTCCAACATAATAGCATAGAAACCAAAATCCTCACTGATCATCATCCCCTCAAACACTATATAATGTTGGAAGGTTAGTATAGAATATATTATCATTGTCATATCATGGAAATTACCATTCCTTCTCCACCATTGACATGTTCATCCTATATTGATTCTTCTTCTTAGGTATCAACACAATCCAACAATCCCTCTTCCTAAATCAAAGTGAAGATCATTGACAAGGTATAAAGCGAATATATGAAATATTATGCCTTATATGTGGACCAAGTCCCTCTTTATATATGGGCTTATGGGAAACTTGAATGCCATACAAACAAAAATCTTAAGGTCATCCAATATAGTATAAATCAATTCAAGAAACATAATTCCCTAGATGATGGGATCACTGATTATTAGATGATTTCTTGCTTATACACAAATTAAGAATATGCACCTTGTATTTTTGAAGATAACTATCTAAAAGCATTTGGAATATGTGAAAATATGGGATACAAAGGAAAAAGGTCTAGGAATACACAAAAATAGCTTTCTTTAACCACTCACAATCAAAATTAAACACTAAAACTTTAACTTAGGATATATTTCATTCCTTGAAAAATCTTATGATACTAATGGCACCTCTGACACAACAACATGATCCCTTCCCATTTTTATAAATATTAAAGGGTAGAACTTCAAAGAATATATTGATATCACCACCGTTTTTGATTACCTTAATTAGATATCTTTGATTTATTGCATAATTATATTAAACAAATTTGAACTATGAAAAACCAACATGGACATTCCTATTATTAAATATGTGGACAGGGGAAAATGGGTGCTTCATTTCCTTATCCACATAAAACAGGAATAGGGAGGAAGGGATCCAATTTCACAATATCAACACTCAAGAGTACCTTAGAGACCTCAACCCAATGAAGGATATGAGATATGACTATAAGTTATCCTTAGAGATGAGAAGGCCTAAAAAGGGTGAGAAACATACACTCATGGCTAGTATGCACTCACACACACGCAGGTGGCTATGGGGAAATTCATTGCTTGGAATGGGCTTCCCACTCAGCCATACCAAAGTTATAACTCCTAATAACTTTACTAAGGTTCCACAAAATAAAATTACTTTTAGAGCTTCATGAGACAAGAAAAACTTTGTATGCTTGGAGCTCATGAACAAACAGGATGGTACCACAGGTATGCAAGTTGTGTTATGCAAGGTGGCCATATAACAATTGCAAAATTCAAAATGGGAAATCTTCAAAGGAGTCTTGCTTAGTTCATGTGAGGTATTTAACTTAGGGAACATTGTGCCTAATGTCTCCAAGAGAAGACCAATCAAAGAATAGAAAATTCACAAATTAGGGGATTCAATTCATCACATCAGGCCACTAAAAGGAATGTAATATGCTAAGATAGATCACGCTCATGAAGGAGACTACACCCAATTTCATCCACAAAGTAACAAACACATCATATGAAGTAAGAAGGCTACACTAAGAACCAAGAAAATAGAAAAATGAAAAAGAATAATGCCAATGTATGCCCCCACTTTAAAGAAATTGTGAACACCATATTGTGAGAAATTACTTTAAAGTAGAAAATTAAAAGTGCAAACAAGAAAGAAGACATGAGAGCCAACTTGGAAAGCCCTATGCCAAGTCATATGTTTCCAAGTAAGGTTGTGTCATGCAAAAGGAAAGAAAAGAATAGAGATAGGTTGCCCCCCAAAATGAAAACACCAAACAAATAAGGGATCTATGGATTTTGGGTCAGTATGTTCTTTGCTGCAATGTTTTGTAAGGAGCTTGGAACTATCATCATCCCCCAAATACATAGAACTGGAAGAATGAAAAAAAGAGAGTGAAGACAAAGAAAACGAACCTTTTGTGTCAACATAGAAGAGACCTAAATATCTCGATTCCTTGTGTCATCCACAAAAGGAAAACAAAAGACAAAAAGAAAAAGACAAGTGAAAAAGGTAAAAGAAAAGAAAAAGGCCTTTTGGGTCAACATGGAAGAGACATAAGGTGTCTCAACGCTTTGTGTAATCTCCAAAAGGAGAACATAAGAAAAAAAATGAAAAGAGAAAATGAATAGGTAAAATGAAAAAGAAATCCTTTTGGGTCAACATGGAAGAGACATAGGGTGTCTCAACGCTTTGTGTCATCCCTAAATGGTGAACACAAGAAAAAGATAAAGATAAAAATGAAAAGAGATGCACGACATAGAGAAGAATGAAGGTACAAATAGAGGAATTTCACAAAGAGAGAGAACATCAAACAGAACATCATGGGGGATCACATTATGCACATGCAAAATAAAAAGAAAAAGAAAATACAAAAGACTACTAAGGAAAATGCAAGTCAACCATCTAGAAAGTCATCTACCTCTGAATCATATTCATTGGATTTCGAAGGCGAACAACTAGCTAAAGGGACAAGAGAAAATTCCAAACTAGGAGAAATACTAGGTTTATCACTCTATATAGGAGATGTCTCAGTTAAGCTCATGAACGATTAAAATAATGTGTTCAATTCATTATGCACCTCTTCGTCAATTTTAGTTGTTTCATCATTGTCATCCAAGTTAATCACAACAAGAGGACGAATGATAATACTTGATGAAGAGTGTAGCTCTTGTTGTGCTTGTTTTATTGGATCACTTTGTCATAGGTGGGGAGGAGGATTGTCATGCATTGCTTCTATCAAGTTCAGATTGTGATTTTTGTTGGTTGGTTCATGTAACTGGAACACAAGTGCATGATGTCGATGTCTACACTCTTGATCACACTTGTAGCTTTGGGTTATGTTCTCAAGTTATCTTTGTGTAACAGTGGTTTGATCAATCATATGTTGCTTTCCTTCTTGAAGGGGAGGAATGAAAGGAACCATAGGAGGTTGGTCATCCACTTTCTCTTTTTCTTTGTAAACTTGTTTTATTCGAGGAGGCATGATGTGGTTCCTATCATTTTCTCTTGGCATTTTGGATGATATAGGTGAAGTTTATGTTGTTGGTTGGTTTTGGTTGATTGGTTCTTGGTTGAGTTGAATCATGCTTTCATCTATGATAGGAGTTTCGAAAGTAGACAGGGACATACATCAGAGAGACAATTCTGCTATTTTCTTGGCTTTGAATTTTTGGTAAGCTATGAAAAATAAGTCTTCTCATGGCGTTATAGGTTCCATGGGCACCGGGATAAAAAGGATTCCAAGCAAAATTTTCCTTTGGAAGACAAAGGGGGTTAAAGCCACTATGTTGGATAGTAAGTATTTCATTGTCAAATGGAAACTTTAAGCATTTGTTTACAACTGAGGGGACAAATTTCATTGAGCGAATCCATGGATTTCCTAGCCTCAAATGAAATTGGTTTGACTGCGGGATGATAGAGAATGTGACATCTACTATTTTTGGTCCTATTTGTAATGGAAGGGTGATTGATCCTATCGTAGGGAAAGCAAAACCATTGTGCATCTTGATCCATGCTTTTGGTTTATCATAGTCATCTTGATAAAGTTCATGCAATACTAAAAATTCCTTGGTGATCACATTATCTCCACAAGAGGGATCTATTAGTATCCCATTAGTGGGCTTGTCATAGATATGATTGACAATGTAGAGAGGACCATTGGGTGCATTTTTAATTATATCCTTAGAGGAGAAAGCAATATCAAGAGGACTCTTAGGTCAGCCCTTACGAGGGATAACATTTATCACCCCAGCCATTTCATCCATAGGATTAACATTGATATCATTTGGGATAGGGTCATTATGTTCATCATCTGTATCAACATTCATCACATCATTCTATGTAGTTTCACTAGCTTTGACAAATGAAATATTATGCTTAGGCATTGGATTAGTGAAAATTTGTAAGTTTTGGTTCGGAGGGGCAACAGACTTATTGCCATGATCACTAACACCTACAATGGATAGATGACTAGAATCAATGAGGTCTTGCACAAGATGTTTAAGACGCTTGTAATGTTCCATGTCATGTCCATTTTGTCGATGATAGTGGCAATAAGCATTTGATTTAAAGCTTGGGGTAAAGGCTTATTAGGGTCGGGTGTTTTGATGGGAGGCAAGGTAATCATTTTCTATTGTAAAAGTTGGGAAATTGTGTTATGAAGGGTGTCGGGCAAGAGAGTGAATTGTCTTTTCGGATCTCCATAACTAAAAGTCTATCATGGTTTTAACAATAGCAACGGTTATTGACAATTGGAGTTGTTTGTTGAGGGGGGTTGAATTGCAAGAACCCCTTGTTTTGTTTTCTAAGAGTTTGGGAATTGTTTTGGTGTGCAGGTTCAGATCTCTCACTACGGATAGAAGTGGATCTTGTATCTTGACTACTAACCAAATTTTGATAATCACAAAGGGTTGTACACAAGTGCATGAAGGAGGGGAATTTCATCATGGTCAACTTATCTTGAATCTTACTTTGCAAGTTTTCTATGAACATCTTTTGAAGGTGTGGGTTAGGGACCTTGACATCGATTTGGGATAAAGAGATTAATAGCGTGAGATAAAAATGATTATCTTTTCTTCCTCATTTTTCTTGCATATCATCAAATCAGCCAAGGTTTTCTTAGGGGCCATATGCACTTGGAAATGGTTTACAAATGCATGAAAATTTTCATTAAATGAATGAATTGAATTGTTTAGTATAGATAAGAACCATTCCAAGGAAGTGTCTTTTAAGGACCAAGGAAAGAGTTTTACCAGCAATTTATCAAGTACAAAGTCACTACATAAGGCAATAGAAGCATTGAAATGGTTAGAGGGATCTCCCTTCCCTCCATATTTCTCAAATCTAGGCACCTCTACACCTTATGGCATCAGTGTTTGCAATATCTCTAGGGATAGTGGACTGCTTTTAACATAGTATGTGGTTGTGCCATTTTGATTTTGGTTTATGGTGGAAATATTCTTTAGCACGGATGAAATGGTTTGTAAAAGTTGTGTTATGAGAGGATTGATAAAGTAACTTATGATGTCGAAGTGAAAGTGGTGATGGAGTGTATGTAGTAGTAGGGAAAGTGAACAAAAAACTTATAGGTGGTAGCATGGTAGAAGACAGAACATGTGATGCCACATAAGAACTAGGGATGCTAGTAGGAATACCTAAGGAAGGAATCACATTACTAACTTGTTGCACTGTTGTTGTGATCTGAGGAGTGGTATAGGTAGGTATTGAGGCTATCATTGAGGGAGGAGGAATTTGAGTTCCTCCTCTATTGGCCACATTGTTTGTTGGAATAGGAGCACTAGATGTTGAAGGAAGATGTTTTCCAAAGATGTGAACTATTATTTTCACAAGGTCAAGGCCTTTGTCAATTTCAAGCACGCAGTGAATTTTTTCTATGGTAGAAATTATAGTAGTGGAAATATTTTCAAGGCTGACTTGGTGTTGCAAGTGTACTAAGTCCTCATGAATTTGAATGATCTTTTCTTGTGGGATATCATCAGGCCTATGTTTAACATGCATGCTACCTGAATGCAAAGAGTTGCTAAGCGTATTATCCATGCCTAGTGCAATATTATCAATACTAGGAGTGGTAGCTCTAGATAACCCAAGATCGACAATGAGTGTGTTATCACGGGATGCCATGAGTCTCAAACTTCTTCTCACTAAGGTATTAGCAATAGGGAACCAAAAAACCATGCAAAGGATACTAAATGTAGGGTGAACACAAAGGAAATGTAAAATAAGAGAAATAAAATGTTGACAACTAAAATTCTAGAAAGCAACACAAAAATGAAGAAATAACAAGCAAAAACTTAGAAAATTCACTACAAATGATAGAAAATTCAATGCAAAATATGCAATTGGACTGATTCGCCTAGGGTGGCGAATGAGTCTCGGTAATGATTTTTTTGAAATTTTTTAGAATTTTTAAAATTCATTTTATGCTTTTTTTTTATGCAAATATTATATGAAAATGCATAATTTCAGTTTTTTTTAATAAAATTAAGAGCTATAATGCAAGCTAAATGATCTTTTTACTAATGCAAATTTGAAAACCCTAGAATGCAAATTAAACAATGAAAGATGTAATGCAATGTTACTTCAAGCTACTCCTAAGATGTAAATGCACTCCAAATCAAAATATGATATTCAAATATTAGGTTCACCAAAATTTTCACAATGGAAAATGGGTGCTTCACTTCCTTATCCACATAAAAGGGGAATAGGAAGGAAGGGATCCAATTTCACAATATCCACGCTCAAGAGTACCTTAGAAACCTCAACCCAATAAATGATATGATATCTAACTATATGTTATCCTTGGAGATGAATGGAATTAAGAAAGGGGTTTACCACCAAGTTTAAACTTGGAAAAATACAAATGTTTGAAAACATAGCGTAGTATGCAAAAAGACCTAAAAATGCAAGTAAATTGTTATAGAAACTTATGAGATTTAAAGTGTGCACTTGGAGACTAGAGAAGGATGGAATAAAGGTTTGGAATCCTAGAAAATTCACTACTGCTATCAATTGGAACTCATATGCCAAGCTAGGGAAATTAGTCCAATTTCGAGAGGAATCTATTGGAATAGGTTTCAGAGAACTGGGTACTCAGGTATGTAGAAAATCCTTTTTAGGCCTGAATAGTGGGACTAATTCACCACTAATGGTAAATCAATCTCTGAATCTCTAAAAACTCAAATCAAGAAACTATAGCTCTCAGTTTACTTCTCTGCTTCTGATACAAATTTGGCTTTGAAACTACATAATTTGACCTATAGGTGTTCTCCATGCTTCTCTTGGGGTTTTGACAACTTTTAAGGACTTTAACAAATTTATGACAACTTTTCCACTCTTGCCCTTTGATAAATATTTAAACAAGACCTACAAATCACTTGCAAAGAGAGGGAAAAATGGTTAAAGGGTTAGAGAATAAGGGTTTTCCTTGGTCAAACCCCTTGTTGGTAATTAAACCCTTGAAAATAAAATAAAATATGAAAAGAGAATGATGAATGAAAATGCAATGCTACAACTCACCAAACCCTTCAAGTAAAAATTAGATGATATAAAAGTAATAGTTCGAATATTCTTGAAATGTCTAAAATGCTTGATTGATTAATTGCTTGGATGCTTGATTGAATGATTGTAGAATGATTAGGGGCAGAATTAAGAGAAAAACCTTGTATTTATACACCACAATTATGCCCTAATTCTTGAAAATACCACATCACATGTCGACCTTGGGTCTTAGAAAATAAAAACCCGTCAATATTTTAAATTTATTTTGATTTTTGTGCCAAAGGGGACTCATTTGCCCCGAATGGTGAATGGGTCCCACTTAAGACATTTTAAGTGGTTTTCATAAACTAAGTATTTTAAATGATGTTTATCATGTTTATTCTCAAAAATGCTCTTAAGTAAGGACTGTAATCCTAAAATGGGGCTAATTAAAGAAAAGAAAGGTATAATTATTGATGACAAGCCTAAAAAAGTTTGAAAGTTTGTTACAACAATTTTAAGGCTTGGTAAATGATAAAAAGAAGTTATTTAAGAGAAATATAATAATAAGATCCTAGAAAAGTGTGAAAGTGTGTTACAACACCACACAACACTTTTGGAAGGCATCATAAAATTATTACTAATTCACTAGGGTCCAAGACCTAACGTGAATGTGTTATTCATACTACAACATTAAATTAAGGAAAAATTAAGTAAAAATAACATTGAGGGTCTAAATAGGAAGAAAAAATAGAAGGGTTACTTTTTCAGTGTCCGCAAAATAATCAAAGGATAAGACTTCAAAGAATTTATTAATATCACCACCCTCATCCCTGACCTAGCTTAGTATATATTCCATTCATTGAATAATCTTGTGATACTAATGGCAGCTATGACACAATAACATGTTCTCATTCCATTGTTAGGAACATCGAAGGATAAGACTTCGAAGACTCTGCTGATATCATAACACATTACATCAAATTTTTACTCATCCATCTTGAAATCATTACTTGGGAGAAATAATATCCTACATATTTAGACTTAAAAAATTATGAAGATATACTTTAATTTAAGGGACTCAATGTGAAATTTTACCTCATGATGATAATTTTTTTTTTTGACATAGATTGTGATTTCACATGGGTGATCCCATAATACTAGTTTACAAATTTTTGCCAAACTCAACACTAAAATATTTTTTTCTCACTAAATCTTCACTTTTGGGCACCTCTAGCGGCTAAACCGTGAGGAATTTGAAGATGATGAAAACTAGTGATTTGTGAATTTTGTCTTTAGTTTCCTAAATATATTTTTTTCAAATTTTTGGAATTATATTGTACTTCTTTTCCCATCTCCTTTGAAAACTAGTTTTTTA
>VDFB02017604.1:0-22259 GCA_007258455.2 Sequoia sempervirens
ATATTTCATGTTGTTAATCAAAAGGAAGACCTTAATGTAATTGGTTGCATTTTCTGATTACTGAGACTTTTCTTTTTATTATTGTTTTCATTTACTAATGATGATAATAGGTAGTATGGGATGTTTGTTATTCCTCATAACTTAGGTAAAAAAATTTGACATCTCATGCAAGTAGGCATGTTGACAAAACAATCATAATTGTTTTCCTTCTATCAGTAAATATCTTTGAATATGAAAAATACTTGTATAAGATAGAAGATTGTATGAAGTAAAAAAATTTGAATGCATGCTTTTATTAGATAAGGTAAATAGAGTGAATTGATGAAGCCATGATGTTCTAACAAGATGTGCAAGTTTATGAATGCTAGCCACAAGAAATTTTGTTATTATGAACATATGGGTGATTGAAGTAAATGATATTATTGTCAAATGGGTTATTTTCAACATTAAGGTAAAACAAAGTAAAGAGGTATGAATTTTTTTTATGTTTTCGACTTTGATTAACCATGAGTGGAGTGATAGTCAGAGACTTCA
This sequence comes from Sequoia sempervirens, assembly GCA_007258455.2. Lineage (NCBI taxonomy): Eukaryota > Viridiplantae > Streptophyta > Pinopsida > Cupressales > Cupressaceae > Sequoia > Sequoia sempervirens. Next base: position 535 of record VDFB02017604.1, read on the forward strand.
AGGATTATGTATGACATATCATTATATGATTACTACTTGTATGATGCACTAGCATTGGTAAGAGTGTTGTAATTCGTAAGCATACTAACATATGAATGATGCACTTGCACATGTGGAGATATAACATGTATGCAGATTATATGTATTGATTCAATTATTGTTTCTTTTGATTCATGTATATTGATGATCTTGGATCGTAAATGAGTCTCTTTATGAGAATCATTTTTTAAGGATAATATACCTTGGTGAATTGAGAACGTGCGTCGACGATATATAGACACAGAAGACTATCATTCGTAAAAGAAGGTATGTGAACAAATTTTATATGAATTTCTACATACTTATGATCAAGTTGTGACCAAGTTTAAAACTATTCATATATCCAAGTAGTAGTCTCTTTCTTTGCAATATTTGATCTTTCCATGATATACTGACATTTGAATGAGAAAGGAATAACACAAGTGTGTATAAGAAAAGATAGGAATATCGAAGAGGAATCACGAGCAATTTGACCAACCTCTCAAACCACAAGGGCATGGTAAGAATAGGTATACAGGCACATGAATATGATTTTGAAGTTAAGAAGATATTTAAAATTGATTCTTTTACCTAAGCATTAAGATGATTAAATCTTATGAAGATGAGGAGAAATTTTCTAAAGAATTTTTGAATTTGAATGGGTACTAATGTGGAATAAAGTGCAATGTTGTTTTCATGAGTGTCATAGAAAGACCATTACCATCACAATGGAGAGAACATTGTTGAGTAGAGGTAACCTAGCTTTGTGAAATTGAACGCTAGCAATGGAATACACACACTCACATAAAACTTGGTTGCATTTATTTTGTCAAACGTGCATTTAGCCTAGTGAAATTTTGTGAATAACTATTTTGTGTATGTTTAAGTTTTATGGATGACTAATGATTATGCTCAAAGATTGTTACACCTTGGAAAAATAGACAAATTGTGAAGTAAACAAATTAGTGAAGGTAACAAGATATCGGGACGATGTATTTTCCTAAGTGGGGAAGGATGTCACGACCCCTATTTCTATCATTCATATTTTTATAATGTTAAATTAAATTAATTGATGATGAAACAAAAATACAAAGAAAAAAAAAATTCATTATAATTTAAGATTTTATCTTTCAAATAAATGATAATGCGATGTAATTTAAAATAATTATTTTATAATTGTAATTAAAAGTACCTCTTTGTTAACTATTTTGAATACATATTTTAATCATAAATAAAATATATTCTGGTATTTACTCAAAATAGATATTCAATTTTTTTTTTTTTTCAATTAAAATGGTATAATATTAATAACCAAGGTTAAGCACTTTGTTTGCAATTAAAAATAAGATTTCTTTATTTACCGAGAATAAATATTGTGAATGGAAATAAATTCTATTATTAAGATTTTCAAGGTTAGGTATTTTGGATTGGGAGGAGAAATATTTAAAAGGTGAAAAATGATAACGGAAAGAGAACCGTTCGGTAATTTTCAAGATTTTTTTGCTCTACAATTGCAACGGAACGGCTGCCATTACAAGGTTAGGTATTTTGGATTGGGAGGAGAAATATTTAAAAGGTGAAAAATGATAACGGAAAGAGAACCGTTCGGTAATTTTCAAGATTTTTTTGCTCTACAATTGCAACAGAACGGCTGCCATTATATGTTTTAACTCTCAGTAGAATAGAAATAAATAAATAAGAGGATAAGTACAGGGAAAGAAAGAAGGGAAGATTATTCAAAAAACAAATTGCAAAGAAAGCAACAGGAGAAGAAGTAAAAGAAGGGCATTTTCAGCCGGAGGAAAACTATCCAGGTATTTAAAATCTCTACTAATGCTTTTTAAATTCCATAATCTGAGAAAAGAATTTCTATGTTGTACAAGATTTTTATTCTTTTTGAAAACCATTGTGCAAAAACCTTTATACATGAAGTGTGTGTTGTGTAAAATTCAGTAATGAAACCTGCACAATTTTTCCAAATTCTTTATATATTTGCATTTAGATTTTGCAACTCTTCTATATTAAATCTTTTATGCCCAGATTGAGGTTTCTTTTCTGTGTAGGAAATCTTGACTCGGTTTATGTAGAAATTGTTTATGCCCAGATTGAGGTTTCTTTTCTGTGTAGGAAATCTTGACTCGGTTTATGTAGAAATTGTGTACACCTATATAATATATAATATATATATATATATATCTGTGTATACTTATCTACAACATAATGTTTACATATTTAAATGAATGTGTTAGTAGATGTATCTGTTTGTATATAGTATTATACCCACATCATGTTATTCTATTTTTTTTCGTTTAAAATGATAACCATGCTGAAACTATATTTTGTCTTGGATTGATAATTTCTGGCTATGTACATAAATAAATATATAAGTTTATATAAAACTAGATATAAATATCTATTTACTTTTATTGGAGAATAAATAAACTATCAAACGAGAAAAGAGTAGATTTGAATTTGGCTGGGAAATACCAAAAGTCCCAAATTGGGAGTAAGCTATTTTTAATTATAGATAAATATTTATATATATATGAATATATATAAAAGTTTGTATACTAAAATAATATAAGTGCAAAATACAATTGCTGAAAATGCATATAATGCTAATAGAGAGGATTCTTTATTAAATATTTGTATACTAAAGTAATATAAGTGCAAAATATAATTGCTAAAAATGCATATAATGCTAATAGAGAGAATTCTTTATTAAATGTTTGTATACTAAAATAATATAAATGCAAAATATAATTGTTGAAAATGCATATAATGTTGACAGAGAGGATTCTTTATTAAATGTTTGTATATTAAAATAATATAAGTGCAAAATATAATTGCTGAAAATGCATATAATGCTGATAGAGAGGATTCTTTATTAAATGTTTGTATACTAAAATAATATAAATGCAAAATATAATTGCTGAAAATGCATATAATGTTGATAGAGAGGATTCTTTATTTCAAATTTATTTAACCATGCTATCTAGAATGATTTGTTTTTGAATTACATTACTAAGAACTTATGAATAAAAATAATTGATTATATAAAGATATACACGAGTGTACAATTACCAACATTAATTCCATTTGAGAATTGCTTATTTTCTTGTAATGTATATTTTGTAATTGAAAATTTGTTTGAATTCCATTTGACAATTGCTTATTTTCTTGTAATGTATATTTTGTAATTGAAAATTTATTTGTTTTACTGTGATTGTAAATATTTGATTGTTAATTTAGTAATTGGAGTTACTCTCATTTTTTTTGTAATAAATAATTTTCTGAATTACTCCTACAAGTACGTTTTTACTGAATGACAATTTTATTCCCTTTAAATGTGACTATTTTTCTACGGAAAGTATTTTACCTTAGAATGTATGTAAGGCTATGAATAAGATTGTGGTAAAACTGTGAATAATATGATGTTCTATTGGGAAATGGTAAACTTTGGAAAGTTACAAATTTGTGTTAGGACATAAGCATTTTACAGTACATTCCTTGAATGATAATTAAGGAATCATATTTATTTATTGTAAATGCTCATTTAATGGTGTTATCTATTATGTGTATTGAAGTTACTTTCATTAGAGTCTTGGTAAATCCATAATGTATCATCATCTATAGAGTATCTTGGAAGATGTGTGCTTTCATGAATTAGCTATATGGAGAGGAATTATAAATTATGAGTATCATTTAGCTCAAGATCCTTTAAATCTTTAAGAGTTGATTGCTTATAGAGAAATTGGGAAATACATGAGATTTTGTAAACCATATGTAAAATAGTTGGGTTATTATTTGACATGCTTATATCTTAAGGATGCCAGTTCCAGATAAATGTTATGTAAAGGAACATAGTAAACCTCTGTATCTAATTATTTTACTTGTCAAACATGTATTGATGTAATAAATGGTCTGTGAGACCATATGATCATTGCCAAAGAGGAATCTTAAGACCATTGAGAATTTGTAGCCGGTAAGGCACTGCTAGAAAAGCATTTTATTAAGCTAGTAAAGCACTTTTACGAGTGGTTTTTCATCCCCATGAGGGTTTTCCACTCATGAAATCTTTGTGTTATGGTTTCTTTGTGGATGCATTTATGATCTTGCTTTTACCTTAAATTTTGCTTTACAATGTTTGAATTTACACGTATTGATGAGATGATCATTCATGTGTAAGCCAGTATAGCTAAATCTAATAATGGCACAACCTTGTTTTAATAATCTCTGATTCTTTGATGTATGTTGTCCCATATGAATATTCTATTAAATTAATTTGGAAATTAAGGGTTATAATTGGTAAGTGAGATTTTTGAAACGTTACATTATGTATGCAAGATATTTTTGTGTCTCATAGGATGCCATCGAGATGGGAATAGAAGAAATATTAGCATGAAGGAAATGGATGTTAGCACTGAGTTAGTTGAAAATGAAGGAGGGTTGATATTTTGCTTGATAGATGCTAGGCTTGCATGTTTATCATCATTGGATGTTAAATTATGGAAAATGGATAATAAACACCATGGTATGACATAAACCAAGGTGTGCAATGCTATCCTTTGTAAAAATAGTCACTTAACAAATAAGGAATGCCATGACTCTCACTAGGAGCGAAGTTTCCCTAGTCTTTTTGTTAAGACAAACCACAAACAAAAATCAAATAAAAAGAAGATCATGAGAAATCATTGCTCCTCTAAATCCTTCTTGGGAGATCCTCGAGGTAGCTAGTAACATGAACAAAAATAAAAAAGATAAGACAAATTGGACAAACAAAGTCAACAACCATTTAGATCATTTGCCAGAGATTGTTTGTTGATAGGATTGGTAAGATTGATTGATTAATTGACTGTTTGATTAATAATGTCTGGTTTTAGGAAAGGAAGCATGCTATATAAGAAATCAAGTCTAGTTTCTACCATGTAGCCACCTATATAAAGCAAATAATATAGTTGACAAATGGTGATGTCTGGTTTCAGGAAGGACACATCATGTATAAGACAAATGATAAGATTGGGTCTAGTTTCAAGAAATGAGGCAAGCTATATAAGACATCGAGTTTGGTTTCAACAATGCCACCTCGTGTATAAGACCATTGATTGGTTGGTGAGTGTTGATTTGACGACTAAGCAATTGATTGATTTGGACCAAAGACTAGTTGGATAGTTAGCCCGTTGATTCATGATTTGATTGAGACTCAGATAGTTGTTTGTGTTTGATCAGAGTGTCAATTTTAGCAAGGGGCAACATATTATGATATGGAGAGTGATGGACTCGACAAACCCTAAGGGATTGACCTAGTGCCTTAGGGGCTCATCGAAGATGGGATTTCCTACATAACATGCACAAAGACATTGTAGTTCGATGGAATTAGATAATGGAAACTTTATTCTGGATTGGATTATGATTGACTCAACTCGACAAACCCTAAAGGACTAACCTAGTGCCTCAGGGGCTCATCGAAGATGGCCTTTCCTACATGAAATTACAAAGACAACATAGTTCGACAAATTTAGACTGACATGAATTGACACTTTTTTTGAGATTTTGAAGATTATTTTGATGTTTTTGGATTTTTGACATGTTTTGATTTTTTTGGACTTTTGGCATGTTTTATTTTTTTGGATTTTTTGGGATATTTCAATGTTTTTGGTTTTTTGAAAGATTATCTATTTTTTTGGGTTTTTTTGATAATAACCTCCAATACTAGGTCTAGGATCCAATGAAGACGCGAGTCAAGTACTTGCCCCCAGTTAGGTGTAGGACCAATTATTAGGAATAGATAAGGATGGACTTTATTGTGTCCATGGATATGAAAGGGGAGAAACACAAAATTTCAATCATTCTTAGGTGATGGGAAGGACAACAAAGTGTTATTATGGATGACATGAGGAATTGTGAAGGTGAATTTATTATGGATGGAAGTGGGAAACAATATAGAATGATGGTAGAGGATGGAGTAAAGACTTACTACACATGGCACCTGTTTGCTAAGTTTTCACCATGGTACTTATCCAAAGCACCATCGAAGTGGTTTTCACTATTGGATGAATTATTTATCTTTACTATTTTCTTATTTTTTGAGCTTTTTGATTTTTTGTGGTCACACAAGATGCCTATTTGCTAGGTTTTCATCAGGGTGACAATTTTTTTGATTTTTTAATTTTTAATGTATTTTTGAGTTTTGACAAGGCTCTTTGAAGGCTACGTGTAGAACTTGTGAAGGTGCATGCTATTAATAGGCTCTAATAATGGTTCACCTTCAGGAGTACATAGTTGATAAGCACCAAATCCATATACTACTACTATGATGTACGAACCTAACCAATTAGGCTAAAATTTTCTAGGCTTCTCTCTCTGCTTGATTCTTAGGGTTCTCCATTAAGACCAAGTCACCAATGTCAAAGTGTTTGAATAGAACCTTATTATTATAGTTGTGATGAAGACAATTTTTATAAGCTTGTAGGTGGACCAATGCATTATGTCTTCGCTCATCTAACAACTCTAGCTCATGTAATCTGGATATACGATACTATTCATCATCAATAAGCCCTTGCATGGATACCCTTGGGGAAGGTAACTTGACCTCAATAGGAAGGATGAATTTAGAACCAAAGACTAGGGAATATGGTGTGGCTCCAGTGGGAGTGCAAATGCTAGTTTGGTAGGCCCATAAGGTAGGATTGAGTTGGAGGTTCCAGTCACAACCAGTGTCATTGATGGTCTTCTTCAAGAATTTAATGATGGTTTTATTGGATGCCTTAGCTTGGTTGTTACCTTGGGGATAATATGGAGTAGTGAAGTGATGTTGGATGTGGAATTTTTTGCATAATTGGAAGACATCTTGGTTCTTAAAGGGATGGCTATTATCAGTAATAATGGATTGTGAGACACCATACTAACATGATATAATTGAGGATAAATTTAGATATATGTTTGCCAAAAATATATGTCATAGGCATAGCCTCTATCCATTTCATGAAATACTCAATCACTATGATAATGAATTTATGGCCATTGCATGAGGTGGGATGAATCTTACTTATGAGGTTAAGTCCCCATTGAGAGAAAGGCCATGGTGATGTGATTGGCTAAAGTTCTTGGGCTAGTGCTTGTATAAGGTCTCCATGTATTTGAAACTTTCAATGCTTCTTAACAAAATGCTATGCATCACGTTCCATCATGGGCTAGTAATATCCAACTCATGCATGATCTTCTTAGCTAGACTAGGACCACTTGAGTGAGCTCCACATATACCCAAGTGCACCTCTCATAAGGATTTTTGTGCATCATCAATATCAAGACATATAAGGAGGGTGTTGCCTAGGCTTTGGTGGTAGAGGGTGTCATTGATGATGATGTATATTAGAGGTCTTATGGGTGAAGGTTTTGTGCTGATTGATAGAAAATTTTGGAGGGATAATTTGGTCATGTAGGTAATCATAGACATCTTTGTACAAAGGGGAATTTTGACCAACAAGTTCTCACACCATCTTAGATTTAGGGATATCAAGGTGGGGATCAAAATCTATTCTACTGAGAACTCATACCAAGCAGTATGTTGTTTGGGATTTCCAAGAGAGATCCGATAGTAGCCATTGCATCATCTACCTTATATTGCATTTTGGAGACCTACCAAAAGATGATCTCATCAAAGTACTGCTTAAAGTTGTCAACCATTCATTTGTAGGGAGTAAGTTTCTCATCCTTTGTGTCGTATTCATCGTTTACTTTTCGAATAACCAACTGTGAGTCACCATAGACTTGAAGGCTCTTCATTTTCCATTTGATGGCCATACGAAGTCCTGTGAGTAGTGCCTCATATTCTATTATGTTGTTGGTGCAACAAAAGGCTATTATGAATGACTATGGTATTGTGTCTCCTTGAGGTGTAACGAATAGTATCCCTGCTCCTAAACCATGACTCCTGTGAGATCCATCAAAATAAAGCTTCCATGTGACTGAAGTATCTAGTGTGAATATAGACTTGTTAGGGAAGTTAGATACCAACAAATGATCAGCTGGTGTGGGTGCATCTGCAAGTTGATCAACTATGACTTGTCCTTTTATTTCCTTTTCCTCAACATACTAAATGCCGTATTCACTTAATATCATGACCCATTTGGCTAATCGACCTGACAAGGCCTCTTTGCTGAGGAAGTACTTTAGGGGATTGATTTTTGCTACGAGATTCATTTGGTGATTCAACATGTAATGTCTGAGCTTTTGATTGGAAAATACCATCGCAAGGTATGCACATTCAAGGGGACTATAGTTGAGCTCATATCCTACAAGTATGTGACTAATGTAGTAAACTGCTCTTTCTATTCCATCATGATCATTCTATGCTAGTAGTGCCCCCAATGTGGATGTGGTCGTTGATATATATATAGTATATGGTGTTTTCCATAAATGGGAGGCATAAGAATAGGTGGTGTTAATAGATAGTCCTTTATCTATTGAAATACCTCTTGACATTGATTAGTCCACATGAAGGGTACTCCCTTTCATAGAAAATGTTGGAATGGTTGACACTTATTTTCCAGTTGAGCAATAAATATTTGAATGGATTGTAATTTTCCTTGTAGTGTTCGTAACTAGATTATGCTAGTTGGTGGGGGCATGCCTATGATAGCCTTTACTTTGGTAGGATTGACTTCAATGCCTCTTTGAGAGACAATGTATCCTAGGAGCTTGTCGGAAGTCACCCCAAAGACACACCGCTTTGGATTCAATTGCACCTTGTATTCTTCTAATCTCTTGAAAATATTATCTAGTACTTGTAGATGGTCACCCCTTGACAATGATTTTGCTAGCAAGTCGTCTACATAGCCTTCCATGAGTGTGTGCATAAGATCATGAAAGACTATGGTCATAGCTTGTTGATATGTGGCTCCAACATTTTTTAGTCCAAATGGCATAACATTCCAACAATATGTTCCCGACGAACAAGTAAAGGTTGTCTTATGTTGGTCTTTAAGAGTTATCCTAATCTAATTGTATCCTGAGAAACCATCCATGAGGGATATCATCTCATACCTTGCTATCAAGTCCACTATGATGTCGATGTTTGGAAATGGAAAGTTTTCCTTCAGGCATGCCTTATTTAGATCTTTGAAATCGGTACAAATTCAGATTCTACTTGTTGGATTCGTCATTGGTACTAGATTAGAAATCCATTCCATGTAATCAATGGGTCAAATGAAACCAATGTCCAATAACTTCTTTAGCTCTACTTTTACCAATAGTGCAATCTAAGGATGCATCTTTCTTAACTTTTGTTTGACTGACTTGGCATCAAGGAAAAATGGCAAGTGATACCAACTCAGGATCCAATCTAGGCATGTCGGCATAAGACCAAGCGAAGTTAATTTTTCTTTTTGTAAAGAAGGCATGAAACTTCGGTTGCTCTATTTTTGTCAAAGATGCTGAAAAATGGACGATTCTAGGATTTTCATTCATGCTGGCTTCCATGGATTTTTCTACTAGCATAGGAAATTCCTCTTGACTTATAGGGAGTAAGTCCAACCCTCTATCCTTGGGCGCCTTGGAAGGGTTTTCATCCTCAAATATGTCCTTTCTTTTTAATTTTTCTTGGTCTAGAGGCAACTTTCAGTTTTCACCTAAAGACCTTTCCTTTTTTGATTTATTATTTTCACTTTTGTGACTAGAGGGCTAGACAGACTCCCCAAAGTAGGCCATATTGTCAAGATCTATAGTAAAAACAAATTTATGATCCCCATTGGGTATGCATTCGTGTAGTCCCATGAACTCAGCTATCACTTCATTGGTTTTGAACATGTCCAAGTTGGGTGGTCCTTTTTGGTTCCAATCTATCAATTGTGGGTACACTAAAGGCATGCCATCATTGGTATCATTAAGGTTCAAGGAATATGTAGATATGGTGAAAATGGAAGTGTTATCGGGATCCCAAAAGGAATCAATCCAAGCTTTTCCTTTGGTCGAGGAATTAGATAGGTAAAGTTTGTGAAAGGTCTCAACTAAGTTGTAGTCACTAGATGTGCATGAGTCCCATTCCCATTCATTGGAGTCAGTTTCATCATGGTAGTCATTAGATGTCTTGATATCTTTTGAAGCACTAACCTCCTCACTCAAGAGTACCTTAGTACTAGGAGCACTCACTTTTAGTGGTTTGTACCCTAACCCTCTATTCTTTGGTTGCTTGGGAGGCATTAAGGGTTTTATTAATCCATTCTTATGTAAACCAAGTCCGTTGTGTCCATCATAACCCTTATGTTTCATAATCTCAAACCCTTTACCATATTACTCAATTGGGATCCATTTAGGTTCAATGTCTACTTCCTCCATGTATAGCCATGTGGAATCATCCTCTTCGTCAACAACTTTTTTGCTCCATTCTCCCCATTTTGTGAAGGTTGTGGTAAGATATTCTCAGATAATGACTTTGGGCTCTTTCTTGATAGAGAATGGCTTCCATAGTATTTTGGTAATGTTAGTAGCTTGCTAACACACTAGGATGTCTTCATGTGGTATTCTCCACACCCCTTGTCTTGAACCTAGATCCTAGGATCAAAATATGGAATAGTGGAATTGGATGCCTTGGTTAAAGTGGAGGGATCAATGTAATGGGATGAAGTGGATGGTGAGCTTTCTTGATTGATGGGAACTTGTTGCTCAAGTGCTCCTCTTAAGTTGCTACAATATTGAAAGGGATCGAGATCACTAGCTATTGTGATTTCTATGCCATTATGGGGAAATTTCAAGCATTGTTGGTATGGAGGGGATAGCCTTCATAACATGAATCCACAGTCGACCAAGGAGAATGTTATAGGGAAGATCTAGATCCAACACTTGGAATGTTGTATCTAATATGGCATGCCCAAATTTGATGGGTAATGAAATGACACCCTTAGAAGAGCATTCTGCATTGTCATAATACTTTATGATAATACTCTTTGATGAATCTACACAAGCCTCAGAGAAGCCTAATGGCATAACCAATTTTAAGGTGAAAATGTTCAATCCTGCTCCATCGTTTACCAAAAATCGTTTGATTTTATGTTTATTGAAAAAGACTTCAAGGTTTAAGGGGTCATTATGGCTAGGATTTTGTGATGAGAAGTCATGGTTAGAAAAGGTGATGTGATGGGTGTTGGAAAAGTATCCCACCAATGCCTGGAACTGATTGACATTAAGGTTTGTGGGTACAAATGTTTCTTGCAAGGCCTTATCTAAGATGGCTTTGTTTTTTGGAGAAATGAGGAGTAGCTCAAGGATAGATATCTATGCAGGTGTCTTCCCAAAATGGTCTAAGAGGTTGTATTGAGCTTTTGGCTGCTGCTTAGTAGGAACTCCTTGTAAGGTCACTTTGGTCCTCTTAGTTATGACCACACAGTTTGATGGGTTCTTGATGGTAATTGTATTTACATTATCATCCAAGTCTTAGATATTATTTATGTTATATTCGTAGGTGACACATGTGTAATTGGATTTGTCATTGGTATTGGTACCTAAACTAGAGGCTTTCTCCATCCCATGGTCATGCAAAGGATTTTTGAAAATAGTATAGTCATTATTAGAGGTTTCTTGAGGATTGTCTACTCTATGACACCATTCTCAATGAGGTCTTGAATTATATTTTTAAGTTGTCGACAAGGTGAGGTTTTATGTCCTTTGATGCGATGATAGTCACAAAAAGCATTGTCATCCCACCAAGATGGTTTAAAAGGAAGGACTTGGATCATAATGCTTGGATTCTAGAAGTTGGATGATGTTGGATTGTATTTAAGCTTCTTCAAGAAGGATTCGATGGGTTCCCTTAAGGGAGTATATTTGTGTCTTGGTTGATAATTTCTTGGAGGTCCACTTTCTTGGTTATTCTACACCGCATTCATTATTTGATTGGGAAAATTTGGTGGGTTAGTGGACATGTTGGGTCCCTTAAGAGTGATTGTAGGGCCAAATTTGTTTATGGTCTTTGCATCTATAACCCTATCATTTGTGACATTCTTGTTTCGAGCCCAATATTTGATTTTATTGTTAGGGGCGTTTTGGGCACTTTGGTTCTTGTTAAAGATTTTGATTTCCCCTTTTGCAATAAGTGTCTTCTCAAGAGTAGTACCTTTCTCCACAAAAATGGATTTGTAGTTGGTATTTCAATTATGTGACTAATTTTTCAACAAACATGTGCACCTACTATTTTTTAGGTATTTCACAAGGACACCTACTAGCTAAGCTTCTCCATCTCTTGAAGAAAGATATGAATGTCTCCCCTTCTTCTTGTTTGGTGTGACATAATGTAGCTATTGCTATATCATTTTCAATATTATAGGAAAAATGTGTCACAAATTTATTGGCTAACTCATCCCATGTTCGTATCCCTGTGGGTAGATGGGCAAACCACTCAAGTGATCGTCCTACAAGACTTCTTGGAAATAATCTTATTAAGTAAGTATGATCAAATGCAATATCTATGCAAGCAGTATGTAATTCCTTCACATGTTTTATTAGACTTCCCTTCCCTCTATATTTGGTGAAATTTGGGATAACATAATTTTGAGGAAAGGGAGGCTTATATATGCTTTTATCAAAAGGATATGAGCATATATATATGCTTTGGATTTGCATTTGATTTTCCAAGACCTCTATGGAGGAAAATAATGTATCTGCTGTACTAGCGATCACATTATGATATGGGTGACCCATATTTGGGGTAATGTTTTGCAAATCCAATATTTGGAATGGATGAAGATGAATTTTGGTTTTGGATGTTAGGAGTGAAAGATGGAATTTGGTTGATGTGTGGAGGATTGATATTGGATTGCAATGGGTTTGAACTTGTTTGACCATGAGGGTTTTGGTTGCCATGTTGTTGAGAAGGCCCTTGGGTTTTATTTTGCAGGGGAATATCTAAACTAAGACCTTGTTGTGACATGTTGGTGTTCAAGTTTAAATTGACATTTGGTGTAATGTCTGTCCTTGGAGGTTGTGACTTAGGGGTAGCAACGTAAACCTTTTGCATCTTAGGTGGGTTATTGTTTGGTTTGTTTTGTCCTATTGCAAAAGGACTGAAAGATGGAGTACCCATAGCATGAGATGATGAGGAAAATAAATCAAATGTGCTACTAGGGGGTTGGGTACATTTTTCTCCCAATACTGGTGTTGTGTTGATCGTTATAGTGTTTTGAGGTGTTTCCCCCTAATGGAAAAGTAGCATGCACTTGTGGAGTAGTATAGTTGGGAGTAGATGCATTATGTCCTTGGTTTTGTGTGATACCATTTGTTTGTGATTCAAAAAGCATGTTGACATCAAAACTAGGGGAGTTTGGTTCCACTTTGTAACAGTTTCATGAGTAATCGTTGGGGATCTGTTGTTGTACTATCTCATCTACAAAGCATGCTATGCTAGGGTCTTGGGTAGCCGCTTCAATTTCCTCTTTATTTAAACGTCTTTGGATCTTGTTATGTGAACTTCTCAAAGTATTTGGAAATGTAGATCGTGTCTTGGGTGCAGGTGATCCCACAATACTGGTTTACAATTTTTGGCCAAACTGGACACTAAACTGATTTTTTCTAACTAAATCTTCACTTTCAGGCACCTATAGCGGCTAAACCGTGAGGAATTTGAAGATGATACAAACTAGTGATTTGTGACATTTTGTTTGTAGATTCTAAATATATTTTTTTCAAAATTTTTGGAATTGGATTGCACTTATTTTTCCTTCTCCTTCGAAACCTAGTTTTTTCAGTAAACACCATTTTAAGGAGTGATGCTCAGTATACAACATAACTTTTTTTCCATGAAGGATAAAATTATATTTATTTTGAATTTAGATTTATAACTATGATATATAGTGCTTTCATTTGGTTTCATAGTGTTTTATTGAATTTTTTTTTCCTTAATCAAGTTTCGAAGTCAAAACAATTACAATTCAGACATAGGCGGACTGTATACAACATAATTTTTTTTGTATGCATCGAAGTTCTTTGTTTTTTTTTTGGATCAAGGACTTCAATATCTAGTGTATTGATATTTTTCAAATTTATTTTTTGATTATCTTCTATTTTTCCACATGTGTAGAACAAAGAGCTTGATTTTCAATGAAAAACTTATATTCACAAGAAATAAAAAATAAATATAACAATAAAATTAAATTTATTTAAAATTACACTTTTTGGGAAGCTTATAATAAAGACTACATACTTACAATTTTTTTTTTTAAAATGAATTCATTTGATCCTCCAAAAGGTAAATCAAAGGTGATTTTTTATTAGCATTTTGATAGGTGTAAAGGAGACTTTGTTATAGGTATGGTTTAAAACTAACAGGGTTCTATCAAAGGGTTTGATCTAAGGTGGTTCAATCAAACCCTCTTGATTGGAATCCTTTAAATGGAACTTTTCAAGGCTTAAATCATTATATTTTCTAAAAATATGTGACTTCAGTAAAAATCAAGATCTCTCAGAAATTGTAAACCAGTATTGTGGGATCACCCATGCCTCGTTTGAAGAAGAAGACCCAAAATTCATGTTTCTAGTAGGATTGAAGTAGGGATCTTCATTTGTGTAGTCCATCTCTTTTCTTTTCCTTTGTAACCTAGTTTGGACCATATACGACTTGTAACTTAATGAAGGATATGGAGCCTAAGGAATGATGATGCAATGATGCATATGCAACTAAGCTATATTTTTATTTTTTGGATTTTTTTGAAATAAGGATGCCAAATGGTAATGCACTTATGACCAAGATGTGGGTGCAAGGTGACACTAGGTGAAATCAAGATGTGGTAATGTCACTATGACCAAAAATATATGGTGTGACTAAAGGTAAAGATATGAGACTAAGACTAAAGGATGGAAAATGAGACTATAGTCATGCACCTTTAGGACCTAAGAGAAGGATACTAGCCAAGCTAAGATAGCTCAAAGTAAAAAATTGGATTGTCAAGACCTTAAAAGGACAAAGACTTAAAGGATTATGATGATTTGACAAAGTAAACCTTAAGCTACACTTATGAGTTTGAACTTGGCTCAACTTGAATGATGAGGATTGATTGATGAAAATGACAAGGTCAAGGAAAATATAGATAGGTGACAATGAACTGATCAAAAGGTATAGTAAGGCTCCTAGTTTGAAGTCTTGAAAATATGTATGCAACTAAGAATGACCTAAGGTTGACTAAGTAATGTAAGGATGACAAGATAATGAATGTAAGGAAACCTAAGTGAATGCAATGAAATAGATGGACCAGATTGAGCAATTCTAAGATCTAAAATATGGTTACTATTAGGAATTGATAAAAAATGAAACTACATAGGAATCTCCCCAAATTTTGAAAATTGGAAAATGTGGTTCATTGTTTTATAGGTGCGATTTACTATCTCAAGAAATTGTAGCTCACTATCTACCAAATGTGGTTTATTGTCATGCAAATGCAGTTCACTGTGTTTAGTAGATGCGGTGCACTGCCTTGCAATTGGGGTGATCCCACAATAATGGTTTACAATTTTTGGCCAAACTGGACACTAAAATTATTATTTTAACTAAATATTCACATTCGGGTACCTATAGCGGATAAACCGCGAGGAATTTGAAGATGATGCAAACTAGAGTCTCATCACATTTTGCTTGTAGATTCTAAAAATATTTTTTTCAAAATTTTTGGAATCAGATTGTACTTCTTTTTCCATCTCCATGAAAATTGGCTTTTTTTAGAAAACAACATTTTTTAAAAGTGACGCACACGTATAACACAAATTTTTTTCCATGAAGGATAAAAATCTAAATCTTTCGAATTTAGATTTGTAACTCTGATATCTAGTGATTCCACTTGGTTAGATAGTTTTTTATTGAATATTTTTTCCTTAATCAAGTTTTAAAGTCAAACCAATTACAATTTAGACATAGCAGACGTATAACGCATAACGTTTTTTGTATATATCAAAATTCAATTTTTTTGTTGGATCAAGGACTTCAATATTTGTGCACTCATATTTTTCAATTTTTTTTTGATAATATGCTATTTTTCCACATGTACAGAACAAAGACCTTCATTTTCGATGAAAAACCTATGTTTAATAAAACTAAAAACAAATACATAATAAAACCAAAACATATTAAAATTATATTCATTGGATAGCTCGTTCTGAGGACTACTTGATTCTAGTTGGGTTTGTGAAGATTCCTCCATTTTCATCCTCAACTCGAGCTTTGAAGTGCCAAAATTTAGGTTTTTTTGTGTCTCAGGGGGGATGAGGGATAAGGGGGTTTGAGTGAACCCATTCAAAGGGGTTTGCTCAAACCCCTTTTATATGCATTTTTCTTTTGTTTTTTTGGCGGTCAAAATGTAAAGGGGTTCAATCAAACCCTGGTTCGAATGAACCCCTAATGGGTTCCGTCGAACCAGTAGGTTCGTACAAACCTCCAAAATCACTTTTTTTTTGCTTTGGGGTCTTTTTTGTGAGTTTTCCTTCCTCACTTGAATTGTAAACCACTATTGTGGCTTCACCCATTGTGATGTACTATCTGTTAGATATGGTGCACATTGTTTTGACTCTAGTTTGAATGTTTTCAAATGATTTTTCATGTTGGGTAATTGTGAAATGTGATTGAAGACACAACAAAAAATTTGAAGGACAAATTTTCGTTGTTGATTGTCTAGATTTTATGCGAATAGTGTATGTTCAAAGGCCAAATCTAGCCCAATTTCCACAGGTCTAATAAAAAATAAAATAAAATTCAAGCACTTCCTAATCCTAAGGTCAAAATCATGGGAAAAGACATGAATCAATAGTACCAACCACAAAATATATAAAACTAAACCCCTAAAGACCCTAGTCCAATAATGAAGCACAAATGAATTGATATGAAAAAATTTAGAGTGTGCTTACTCGATTAAGTTCTTCATTTAATATATTTGAAATTAGTTGCTTAACTCACTTAATTCCAAATCTGAGTTACGATCTTTAACTAATGGATTGAATCCAATATGAAAACTCAATCCATCAATTCATTTTATTGAGCTCATTGATTAACTCTAAATTATCATAAATTCACTTATGCCTTTTTACTTAACCAATTTAACTTAGTTCATTTGTAAAGTTAAGAACATAAACCAACATCAAAATGAACCAAGAGATTAGAGGTGCATTTGATTATGGAGTTCACCACTTAGGGCTACGTCTTCGTATTTGCTCAATAAGTGCGATCAATTGCTATTGATGTTGCCACCTGCAAATTGCTTACAACATCATTTGGTCTTCTAACTACGTATACAAAACTGTCACTACAAGGAATTTTTAAGCCCTACAAGCACATCCCAATCCACACTGAACAAGTTTCTCCAACAATAATGACATAAGCAATCCTATTTCTTTGAGCATCAAACTAAATGCGAACTAGCTAACAAAGGCATCTGACCCCAATTACAAATCCACATTGAAGCATGATTCAAATAACACTGAATTCAACATTCTAACCAAAGAATTGAATAGGCTAGAATAAAGTCAGGTATTCAAAACACTCTGGTTATACCTAACGTTGGATTTTTGTATGCAGAAATCATCTTCAACCTACAAGAGAAAAGTCTTCAGAAGGATGGATTCTGAACAACACTCCTTCAAGCACAAACTTTTTTAGTCTTTTGAAATCATCTGTACAGAGCTATCAAAAGCTAGATTCTTCTCCCAAGTCTTCCTGCAAAAAATCCATGTCCTGAAAGGCCAAACTATCCCCCTTTTTATACATAAATTTTACCCAATTTGGCCTAAAACCAAATGATTTACCATAATCTCCCAATCTCCCATTTTTACCATATAATCTTCATAATTTCCCCTTTACAATATAAAAATCCTTCCAAATCTCCTGAATAATATTCTAATATCCTTTTGAATTTATTTCAAGCCCCTTGAATTATACATTCTCGGGCTATAATAGATCAGAGATTAACTTATTTTAAATTTAGGGGGGTAAATCCTAACAAAATAAGAGGTTTTGGTTTTTAAAAAGGTGTTTAAAATAAACCAATCGCCGAAATATTCTCGGAGTTGCCCATTGGTCTAATGGTAGGGAGTCCTTTTAGGGGCGGGGTGGTCGGTGGTTCAACCCTCGCCCCTTTCCTTTTTTATCCGCCGATTTTAAATATTAACATAACAAAAGTATGTGGGAATTGTTATATGGTAACAACACATGTGGTGGTGCATTGGTAGAGTGGATAGCTAGCAGCTGGGAGGTGGGGGGATCAAATCCCTCCAAATATTTTGGCAAATAAAACAAACCAAACTGATGAATCCAACTGGAGGAAGAGATAAGGTGCCATGCCACCATGCTGATGTCAGCATGGTCAACCTATTTTACTCAAAAATTTGACTTGGCATATCTTTCGTGCATGAACTCCAATCGAGGTGAAATGAAATCATGACAACGAGCACTTCAAAATAATGTAGTTTTTGATCTTTTTTGAGATGATCAATTTTTCACCTTGAGTGTACGAGCTCCTTTTGACCCCATTCAAGTTGCGTTGGGTTTTGTTTTCTGAGCTCTTCAACATAGTACTAAATTCAAGGGAATTTGGAATAGTTGAGTTTTTAGGGTTTTGAGATCCACCTGGATCATGAACATAGAAACATAAACAATAAAGCAATATTACCAATAATTTTTTGTCATGGTTGAATCACACGGCTCTTCTCCATTTTGCTTTATATGCTTGCTTTCCCTTATATTTGTAGTATGCAAGAATAGGCCTAGTGATAATGACAACAAAATATTGAAGATAGTAGTTGTGGTTGTAGTCTTGAAATGAAAGTGATAGGTCTCTTTTATAGAAAACCAAATTTGAATGAAGGGCCAAGATTGAATGATGAAAATCAATGGATGAGATTGCTTTGAGAAGCAAGGAAATAGGGTTAGGGTAAAAATAGGGTTTAGTTAAGGATGGACAGTGGAGATTAAAAATTAATAAAGCCTTATCAAGGGTGAAAATTAAATGAGATGAAGAGATAAGATTGGCATGAAAAAAGAGGTTGTTGGAATCACACTTTCTGGAAGATCTTGATTTTTGTTGAAATCACATATTTTCAAAAAATATAATGATTTGAGCTTTGAAAAGTTCCTTTTAAATGATTCCAATTGAAGAGGGTTTGATCATACCACCTTAGATCAAACCCTCTTGGATAAAACTCTGCTAGTTTTAAACCATACTTATAATAGAGTCTCCTTTACACCTATCAAAATGCTGATAAAAAACCACTTTTGATTTACCTTTTGGGGGATCAAATGAATTCATTTAAAATTTATTTTTTATAAGTATGTATTCCTCATTATAAGCTTCCCAAAAAGTATAATTTTAAATAAATTTAATTTGATTATACATTTATTTTTTATTTCTTGTGAATGTAGGTTTTTCATCAAAAATCAAGCTCTCTATTCTTCACATGTGGAAAAATAGCAGATTATCAAAAAAAAATCTAAAAAATATCTATACACTAGATATTGATGTCCTTGATCCAACAAAAAAAATAAAATTGAATTTTGATACATACAAAAAAAATTATGTTTTAGCTAGTAAATCATGTCTAAATTATAACTGGTTTGACTTTGAAACTTAATTAAGAAAAAAAAATGCAATGAAATGCTATGAAACCAATTCCATGCACTGGATATTGTAGTTACAAATATAAATTCCAAAAAAGTAGAATTTTATCCTTCATAAAAAAAGTTATGTGTTAGCCAGTAACGTCGCTCTTTAAAAATGGTGTTTACTATTAAAGACTAGTTTTCAAAGGAGATGGAAAAAGAAGTGCAATCTGATTTCAAGAAAATTGAAAAAAATATATTTAGAATCTACAGACAAAATTACACAAATCATTAGTTTGCATCATCTTCAAATTCCTCACGGTTTAGCCACTATAGGTGCCCAAAAGTGAAGATTTAGTTAAAAAAATTCAGAACTTTCAATGTCTAGTTTGACCAAAAATTGTAAACCAGTATTGTGGGATCACTCGAAGGAAAGTTAGCTTTTGATTAAAATAATTGAAAACTATTTAATTAAAAAGTGGAGGAAACAGACAAATTAGTAAATAATTAAAATAATTAAATAAATAAGATTTATTTAATTATAGAAGAAAAAGCTAATGAAGAATTAAATAATTAAAATAATTATTTAATTATAGTGGGAAAATGAAAATAGATAAATTTTAAATAAATCAATAATTTATTTAATTATAGAATGAAAGGATTAATTAGTGACGTAATTAAATAAATATAATTTATTTAATTAATCAAAGGAAGCATATAAAGAGAAATGAATTAATTAAATAATTAAGACTATTTAATTAATAGAAGAATATGACCTTAGAAAATAATCAAATAATTAAAATTATTTAATTATGTAGGGAAAAAAGAAGAATTGATGTGGAAAAATGGTGTTCGTAGGCCTAGGACACATTTTAGTGTCTACAGGATCGTTTTCAATACTTTCTCTTGTCTTTGCCACTCTTACCAATGTTTTAGGATGTATGTTTGGAATTCTACTAACATTGCTTAACATTCTTTTATCCAAAGTTGTTTTATTCACTATAGTAGGGGTGATCCCACAATAGTGGTTTACAATTTTTGGCCAAACTAGACATTGAAATTATTATTTTTAACTAAATCTTCACATTGGGGCACCTATAACGGATAAACCGTGAGGAATTTGAAGATGATGAAAACTAGAGTCTCTCCACATTTTGTCTGTAGATTCTAAAAATATTTTTGGAATCAGATTGCACTTCTTTTTCCATCTCCCACGAAAATTTGTTTTTTTTCAAAAAACAACATTTTTAAAAAGTGAGGCACACCGTATAAAGCATAACTTTTTTTCCTTCAAGGATAAAATTCTAATTATTTCAAATTTAGATTTGTAACTCCGATATCTAGTGCTTCCACTTGGTTAGATAGTTTTTTATTGAATATTTTTTCTTTAATCAAGTTTTAAAGTCAAACCAATTACAATTTAGACATAGCGCGACCGTATAACGTATAACTTTTATTGTATGTATCAATTTTTTTTGTTGTTGGATGAAGGACTCCAATATCTGGTGCACTCATATTTTTCAATTTTTTTTTGATAATTTTCAATTTTTCTAGATGTGCAAAATAGAGAACTTCATTTTCGGTGAGAAACCTATATTTAATAAAACTTAAAAAACAAATAGATAATAAAACCAAAACATATTAAAATTATATTGGTTGGATAGCTTGTTCTGAGGGCTACTTGATACCAGTTGGGTTTGTGAAGTCTCCATTTTCATTTTCAAATCGAGCTTCGAAGTGCAAAATTCTAGACAATTTTGGTGCCTCGAAGGGTGAGGTGAAAAAAATAGTGGTTCAGGCAAACCAATGTTTGGGTGAACCAAGAAAATATGTTCGGTCGATCATAGGTTCGGTCAATCATATGTTCGACCGAACCACTTTAAAATACAATAAAAAAATGTATACTAGAGGGGTTCGGTCGAACCTGGTAAACTGGTTCGGCCGAACCCCTTGACATGGATCTTTGTTTTCCCATTTTTTTTTCCAATTTGATTTTTTTTTGTTTTCCGGTTTTTTAATAGTTGTATTTTATTCTTTTTGTATTATAATATATACTATACTTATTATTACAATATATTATAATAATAATATATAATTATTATTAATTATATATTATTATTATAATATATAATTGTTATTATTATAA
>VDFB02017605.1:0-24228 GCA_007258455.2 Sequoia sempervirens
CCTAAATGAGCATAAATGTGCTCATTATTAGGATCTTGGCCGTAATTTCATTTTAATAAACATTCTCTAAAACCCTAGTCTAAACCTTATTTTCAGGCTATAGCTTGCCAAAAATTGGAGAAGTGAAAGATGAATACCAACAAGGAAGAGTTTGGAGGAGGAGCAGAAACCAGGCTTGGAACTTTATAGTCTATTTGATCTTTTTTTATTTTAGACCGTATATTACACTTTAAATTATTATTAAAGTGTAAAAATTTATTATAGGCAATATATATATATATATATATAATGTTTACTATAAAAATATAAATTAGTTTAAAATTTGACAGAATATAATTCTTTCTAAATTTTAAAATATTTTTAACAAGTTTAAGATTTTGATTTATTTTTAATATGAATTTAGAAACTTCTTGTAAGATTAAATTGAAAATCTTTTCAAAACAGAATATAATTGTTTTTTAACTTTTAACATATTTTTAACAAGAATATAATTGTTTTTTAACTTTTAACATATTTTTAACAAGATTTATTTTTAATATGAATTTAAAAACTTAATAATTTTACAATTTTTAGATTTATTACTAATTATTACTATTTTCTAATTTTACATTATTTTACTAATATAAAAGATATCCATATGACAAAACATAACAAGAATTTTCATTCTTTTCAAGGTATAGAATTACACTTTTGCATGTGAGGAGCAGGTGTGGAATTTGACCTTTCATTCGACATTTAATGAAAATTATAAATTGTCAAAAAAATATTTAATTTATGATTTTTTACAAAAAATCTTCTATATTAATAAAACTTTATTTTATTTTTGAAAAAAAAAATATTATATAAGGCAAGTATTAATAATATTATATTTTGTTCAAATGTTATTGTAATATGGTGGAATACTACATATTGACATATAGATAAATATGCCTTGGCATATTTATCTGTTTAATCAATGAAATGTTTCCCCATGCTCTTATACTCTACCATCTCTATCTCTCTCACACTAGTCCTAGTCCTTTTACTTATGGTTCTTTCTTTGTTTTCATTCATACTCACATGAATGAAGCATAGCAACTTCATTTAACATGTACTCAAAAAATAAAAAATCATTTATAAAAGCCAAAAAAAAAATATAGAGGAATTCAAAAACATACAAATGCTCACCATTCACCAATAAAATTTGAAGTTCGCCAATCACCTCTAAAACACACAAATTTTGTATCTTGAACAAAAAAGAAAATTCTTGTTATGTTATTAGTCATATGGATATCCTATATATTAGTAAAATAATGTAAAACTAGAAAACAATAATAATTAGTAATAAATCTAAAAATTATAAATTTATTAAGAAGTTTTTAAATTCATATTAAAAATAAATCTTGTTAAAAAAATGCTAAAAGTTAGAAAACAATTATATTCTGCAGAAAGAAGATTTTAATTTCTTTATTACAATGGGATGGCGTTTACAGGAGCTTCTTTGCTGAGCGGCAGGGCACTCGCTTCCCGGCACTCTGCTCTGTGTTCTTTGGCGTCGGTGTGTGAGAGGGATTTAGTGTAGTGCACGGGTTGCGTTGAAACGGTGCCATTTACGCTCTCTTTTCTCTAAGTTTCTTGGTTTTAGAACAGTGGAACATTTGAATTAAATTAAGCGCAGGGCGAAGTGGATATTTTTCTGCGATCTTCTTCTCCTCTGCTGGCTGGGTGGAGATCTTCTTGCTTCCTTGTGCAGGGTGGTGCTTCTTGAAGTTTATTCTCTTGCATGCAATAGCGGTGGGTTGGTTTTGGTTGGGGTTTTTTGGTTGGTGTTTTTGGTGGGGGGTCTCAATGGCAATGAATGTATCGATTGATGAGGTGAGGGGAGACAAGGCTGTGTCGGAGGCTGGTGATGGGGCTTCTCCTGGAGAGGGTCGGACAAAATCGAATACCTTTAAAATGCATAAGGTAAATGGATGCTTGGAGAGGGCACATGTTCGTCCTGTTTTGGTGATTCAATCAGAGGCGGTTGCGGATGATCGAGATTATTACAGCAAACATGTTTTGATTTGCAAGTTTATGGGGATGAGGGTTTCTCTTTCCTTCTTGGACACTTGGATCCGCAAGACATGGTCTCCGGAGGGTGACTTTGATGTTTTGGTGGCTGCAAACAATTTCTTCCTGGTAGACTTCTCATGCATTTCAGATCGAAATAAGGCATTTGAAGGGGGGCCTTATTTTTATAACCAAGTAGGTCTTTTCATAAAACCATGGCATGCAGGCTTTAATTCGGCAGAAGAGCTGCCTTCTAGGGTCCCAGTTTGGGTCCACCTTCCTCGACTACCTCTTGAATGTTGGAGAACTGATATTTTACAATCGATTGCCTTATTGTTGGGGAAGCCTATTGGTCCTTCTCAACATACCTTGGATAAGAGAATCTTTTCGTATGCGAGGGTTTGTGTTGAGATTGACCTAAGTCAGCCTCTACCTGATTCTATTGATTTGACTGTTGGCTCTAATTCCTGGACCCAGCCATTGGACTATGAAATGTTGCCTTTTCGGTGCCGGCTATGTCATGAATATGGACATCTGCTGAGGAGGTGTCCTCGGGCTTTGAGCACAGGAGGTAAAATTAATGCGGATACCCAATCTAATTCGAGGGTGGAAAAGGGTAAGGATCCAACGCAGGGCTTGGCAGCAGACAAGGAAGGTTTTGTTCCTATTAAACCTCACAATCGAGGCCGGGGCCAAAAGAGGCCCTTTCAAGATAGACAGGAAGGGGAAACTTTCAATAGATTTGAGGCTTTGGATGAGTTAGTTCAAGAGGAAGGGTTTACAACTGATATGCAAATGGTGGATGGCTCTGGTCCTAAGGAGTTGGTTGAGGTACTGCCTTTGGTGGTCCCTAGTGTGGATCAACTTGGTGACTAGGATCCTCAGATGGTGTCTGGCCTAGCTCCTTCTGCTCTAGGTATTGGTGCGGGGGATGGGGCTGTTGGTGATTCTAGTGGCTCCTCTGGTGCTGGGAAGGTCTACTCGGAGACTCGAGACAACCCTGATTTAGGTAAGCTTAAACCTTCTTCCTCTATTTTGGGTGTGCAGCAAAAACATTTTAAGAAAGGGATTCCTGAGAAATCAGTTAAGGTTGGTCGCAAAAAGGACCAAGAAAAGGTGAAGCTTGCTGGAGAGACATTGGTTGAGGCTGGCTCGGTGAAGACTATTGATGCTCACTTTTCCCAACCCCAACGATGATAGTTCTTTCTTGGAATGTGAGGGGTATGAATAGCATCCCTCGACAAAAGGCTATTCGAGATTTGATTTGCATTCATTCTCTGGATGTGATTTCTTGCAGGAAACTAAGTTATCAGTGGATAGTATGTTAAGTGTGGCTCCTAGGATTTGGGGTCATGGCCAATGTCAATGTGTGGGTGCTTTGGGTAATTCTGGTGGCACGGCTTGTTTCTGGGATCCTCGAAAGGTTAGTCCTCTTTGGTGGATCTCCTGTAAGAGTTCAATTTCTTGTGTTGCTTCTCATTTAGAGTCAGGGGAGAAAGTTATTCTCTCTAATATTTATGCTCCGATTGATTTCCAAGGTAAAGCACAACTGTGGGATCATGTTAGACATGTGAGGTCTATGGATCCTTACCTGCCTTGGATCTTGGCTGGTGATTTTAATGCGATAATTTCCTTAGAAGAGAAGAGAGGAGGTAGTGCTCATTTGGAGCCTTCCTCTAGGCTCTTGCAGGATAATATGGCTCTTTTGAGGTTAGTTGATGTCAAACCAACTAATAGAGTCTTCACATGGAATAATAGGAGAACTGGAGATGCTGCTATCTCTGAAAGACTAGATAGATTTTTGGTGTCTAGTTTTTGGATGGGGGATAGGTGGATGATTAGTTCTGAAATATTGGATTGTCGTGGCTCCGACCATTGGCCTATTAAGCTTGTGGTTGTTGTGCCTCAACGATGTGTTAGACAGACTTTCAAGTTCCAACTTATGTGGCTCCGGGATGAGTCTCTTCATGATATGATTTCTGGCTGGTGGGATCTTGGGAAGCCAGCTTATGGCACTGCTATGTATTCATTCTCAAAGAGGTTACAGTACGTCAAATACAAGTTGAAAAGATGGAATAGGCAACATTTTGGTAATTTGTTTCATGAAAAACAAAAGGCTCAGGATAATTTGGACTTAATCACCAGGCAGATTCGTGATCAAGGCCTAACTGAAGAGTTGAGTTTGTCAGAGATTGCTGCAACAAAAGCAGTAGAGGAATGGGAGTTAAGAGAAGAAATTTTTTGGAAACAAAAGTCTCGTATTGAATGGCTTCAGGCTGGTGATAGGAATACTTCTTTTTTCCACAACTCAGTTAAAGACCGGAGGCAAGGTAATGTTATTTCTTCTCTTGTGTTGTCTAATGGGGAAATTTTGTCCTCTTCTGCTTCTATCTCTGCGGAATGCATAAGATATTTCTCTTCGTTATTTTCTGAAGATTCGCCTCCAGCTGAGGAGGCCGAAACAAGGATTTTGAATTGTATCCCGCAGCTAGTGTCTAATGAAATGAATGAATCACTGCTTTCTCCTATTACCTTGTTGGAGCTTGAGAACGTTGTGTTTCATATGAAGAAAGGTAAAGCTCCGGGGCCTGATGGATTCCCTATTGAATTCTTTCAGGAGTTTTGGGAGGTGGTTAAGTTGGACCTCTTAGAGGTTGTTAAGGAATCTTTCATGAATAAACAAATGTTGAAGTCTCTGAATGCAACTTTTTTAGCTCTCATTCCAAAGAAGGAGGGGACTAATTCTTTGGATCTTTTTTGACCTATTGCATTATGTAATGTTGTTTATAAGATTATTACTAAGTTGATTGCTGAAAGGCTGAAACCTTGGCTTGGTGGGTTAATATCTAAGGAGCAGGGGGCTTTGTTGCTGGCAGACAGATCATGGATGGCGTTGTGATTGCAGCAGAGACCATCCATTCTATGGAATCCTCAAAAGAAAAATCTATGTTTATCAAGTTGGACATGGAAAAAGCTTATGATCGCGTTAAATGGAGCTTTCTATTCAAGATTCTTGGAGCTTTTGGCTTTGCTAGTGATTGGATTGATTGGGTTAGGAGTTGTGTTACTTCTTCCTCCTTCTCAGTGCTTCTCAATGGTGAGCCCACTGAGTTGTTTGGTGCTTCTAGGACGAGCAAAGTCTTGTGCATGCACTGACTGTCAACCTTGGCTGAGGAATTTGGGAAGGCTTATTAGGTACTTTCAGGTAGCAAGTAAACTGATTGTAGTTGGAATTGGGGAAATGATCTTCCTCCTTAGACTCATCTTCAGTTTGTTGATGATACTGCCTTGATGGGTAGGGCAAGGGTTGAGGAGGCTTTGAACTGGCGCAATGTTTTGGATAGCTACTTGGCGGCCTCTGGGCAGCGTATTAATGAGGGTAAGTCTCTCATTTACTTCTTTCATACTCCTAAGAGTATCCAAAGGAGATTAGCAGGTATTCTTCCTTTCCAAATCGGTTCACTTCCTTTTCTCTATCTTGGAATCCCTCTTGCCGTTCGTTCTCTCCCAAAAAGGTTTTGGCAAGAGACCCTTGACAAGTTTCGAAGTTTGGTCAGCCATTGGACTTGTAGGTGGCTTTCCTCAGTTGGAAGAGTGACTCTTCTTAAGTCTGTGATCCAGGCTCTCCCTCTTTATAAGTGCTTTGTTCTTTCTGCTCCTTCAAGTTTTATCCAAGATTTTGAGAGACAGTCTCGTCAATTCCTGTGGTCTGGTAATCTCCTTCATAGAAAGTGGAGCTTGGTGAAATGGGATGTTGTTTGTAGGCCGAAGCATGAAGGGGGTCTTGGTTTACGACGAACTGATTTGAATGGGCAAGCCTTGGCTGCTAAGCTGTATTGGCGTTGGTGTTCTCAACAGCATATGTGGTGGGCTAAAATTCTTACCCTCAAATATTTGGGTGCAGTGGAAAGCATGGAGGTTGTAAGATTCAGTCTGGAGGGGAAAGGTTCTATGATCTGGAGTACCCTCAAACGGGGTGCCAAGCTTGTGAAATAGGGCCTTTTTTGGATTTGTAATGGGGGTCAGGAAGCTCTCTTCTGGCATGACTCTTGGGATGGTCATCCCCCTATTTTGTCTTCTCATCCCCAACTTCAGGACTTGTGCCAGATTTTTGAGGAGGCGGGTTGGTGTCATGTGGCTGACTTCAAATCTCAACATTCCTTGAGTCAGATTACTATATCTAGGTGGAAGGATCCTCAGGATTGGCCTCCTGGTGGGGCTTTGGAGGATCGTCAAATGCTTGCTAAAATTCTTGCAGATCGCACCTGCAACTCTCTTCTTGAGAGGGATGTTCTTGCTTGGGGTCCTGATTTGCGAGGTAAATTTTCGGTTGCCTCTGGTTATCAAGTTTTGGATAAACAGGCCTTTGGGAGCTCTGAGGTTCCTTGGTGGAAGCATGTTTGGAATAAATTTGCTTGGCCTAAGTGTAATTTTTTCTCTTGGCTTGTTGTCCAAGGTAAGTGTCTTACTTGGGACAATCTTTGGAAACGGGGGTTCCAGGGCCCTTCCATGTGTGTTTTGTGTGGTCAACATGAAGAATGCCTCTCACATCTCTTTTTTCAGTGTTCCTTTGCTAAGAATATCTGGCATCACTGGTGGAATCTCTGGAGTTTACCGTGTTGCCATGTCTCTGCCTTGGATGATTTTTGGAGGAGACAGGGATCATCTCCTGCCAAAACCTCTTTTCTGAAAATTGCTTGGAGCATTGGTCCTAGCTTGATTGTTTGGCATCTCTGGTTGGAGCGCAACAGATGGATTTTCTTGGATAAAAAATTAGTCTTTGAGCAACTTTGGAGGCGGATTCTTGGGGCTTTGCAGGAGTCTTTATTTGCAAAGTGTGATTTGTCGGTGCCAGTTGATCCTGGGGACTTGGGTGTTGTTAATTCCCTGGGTCTTGTTGCTGGGGATAGGAGAAATTTGGGCAGTGTGCATCGTAGATGTGGGCGTGAGAGGGTGGTTCGTGATGGCTCCTGGTGTCCACCTGCTCTTGGGGAGCTAAAAATCAATACAGATGGGTCTTCTAGGGGTAATCCTGGGCATGCAGGAGTTGGTGGTATTGGTAGAGACAGCTTGGGAGTGGTGGTGTTTTTCTTTTCCATGTATCGTGGTTTGCATACCAATAATCTTATGGAGGCTAGTGATATCCTTATGGCGATTGAGCGGGCGGTTGGCCTTGGGTGGTGGCAGATTGTTTGTGAGTCTGATTCTCAGGTGGTTATTGATATGTTGAATAAGCGACAGTTGGAGGATATGAATTGGCAGCTTGTTGTGGTTGTCAAGCAGATTATTTCTATGTGCTCTTCTCTGGAGTCCATTGTTTTTCGCCATATTCCGCGGGAGTGGAATAGGGTGGCTGATGGTTTGGCTAGATGGGCGTCGGAGAAGACAGATTCTTGGTATGTGGATGGTTGGGGCAATCTTCCTAATGACATGGCCCCTGATCTTGAGGAGTGGGTTGCGGAGGATATGAGATGCTTCTTGGGTGTGAATTAATTCTTGTTTTGTTGGGCCCCTTGTGGCTTCTTTCTTGGCTTTGCTAAATGCGATGCAGTTTATCACGGGTTTTGCCTCTTTTATTAATTTACTGTTACAAGAAGTTTCTAAATTCATAATAAAAATAAATCTTGTTATATATATATGTGTATATATAAAGGGGTTGACAAGGGCAGCAGTTGCGCTGTCTAAGGTTCGAATCCCACAGTGGATAGTGGGATTGTCGCAGGGAGAAAGCGGCCATGGGGTCAACAAAGGCAGCAACGACAATGGATATGTGGCAGCAACGGTGGATATGATGACAACAACAATGGTTAAGGTGGTGGTGACAGTGGTGGTTATGGAGATATCGGGGATGAGGTCCCCCGTATGTGGCCTCACTGGTTCATAGCTCTAGTCAAAAGCATAACCAAGGCAGCAACGACGATGGATATGTGGCGGTGACGGTGGATATGGTGACAACAACAGTGGTTAAGGTGGTGGTGACAGTGGTGGTTACGGAGATATCAGGGATGAGGCCCCCCGTATGTGGCCTCACTGGTTCATAGGATTATGGAGATATCGGGGATGAGGTCCCCCGTATGTGGCCTCACTGGTTCATAGCTCCAGTCAAAAGCATAGGGTGCTGCCCCTTAGCAACAATTTACCAAACAAACAAAAAAATACTCTCCATAATAAATTTTTACAATTTATTAATAATTTAAAGTCTCATATATACGGTTATATAAAAATATAGCAAGTCAACTTATACAATCTAAGTTGTAAAATACTGTCTAAAATGCAAAAAAACGGTCAAAACGGTCAAATAGACCATCAAATTCCAGGCCTGGTGTGGAGTTATCAAGACTTAAATTTGACGGTCGACCTTGCCTGTCAACAAATTTTTTAATGACGGTTATCTATTCAAAGGTGCCCATACGGTAAAAATAGGCCATCAAATTCCAAGCACGGTGTGGAGTTATCAAGACTTAAATGGTTGTGAATTCTCAAGACTTAAATTTGATAGTCGACCTTGCTGTCAACAAATTTTTTTAATGGCGGTTATCTAGCCGTTGCCCTTAAAACATTATGATATACATAGTGTAAGTAAGAATATATGTAATCATTATACCTATATATATATACATATATATACTACATATATATATATATACATATATATATACATATATATATATATGTATATATATATGTATATATATCATTATATATATATATCATTATAATTCTATATAAATTTTGACTTAAATCTATCCAAAATCTCTATATATCATTACGAACTCTATACAATTGCGTGTCTATCCGAATCTCTCCTTTCATGCGATACAATCTTCTTAAAATTTTTTGATTTAGCCATTTTTACACAGCAAGAATCTAAATCTTGAGTCATGCAGCCATCAAATTTAAGCCCTGAGTCCAGTATGAATGAAAACAAAGAAAGAAATAGAAGTAAAAGGACTTAGTGTGAGAGAGATAGAGATGGTAGAGTATAAATGCCAAATTCTCTTTTATGTATATGTCAATATGCAATATTCCACCATATTACAATAACATTTAAACAAAATATAATATTATTAATACTTTCCTCACATAATAATTTTTTTTCAAAAATTAAATAAAGTTTTATTAATATAGAAGATTTTCTATAAAAATAATCATAAATTAAATATTTTTTGACAATTTATAATTTTCACAAAACGTCAAATGAAAAGTATTTAAATGATCAAACCGTCAAAAAAAAAATTATATGACAGGCAGGGGTGGCCGTCAAATTCCAGGCCTGGTGGAAACCAATAACGGCGGGGAAAGCAGCAAAAAAAAGGCAAAAAAACAGCCCAAAAAAATGGCAAAAAATGATGAACAGCTGAAATTCATTTAATCATCTTGCACTGATACAGACACAAGATAGCCGTCAATACACTTTTACAGGTCGCCTCGTTCATAGGGGAACGTTTTGGCAGAAAAAACAAAAAATCTCTAGGTTAATGAGTTGATTTATTTCATAGAGGGAACGCTGAATAAATCAACTCATATTAACCTAGAGATTTTTTGTTTTTTTCAATTTAAGAATGAATAAAGAGGATAGTGTACAGATTACAGACGAGTCATTGTGTCACTATAATAGATGGCATGTTGTCCAAAGGTGAGAACTGTACAATTGAAAAACTGGAATATCATTAATATATTTATTATCTTCTCTGTTTTCATTTTTCCTGCTACCCAGGAAATGATAATGAGGGTTCAAAACTCACAAACATACACGAAAAAAGAATTTACAGAGCTTGACTGCCATTTTTTTTAAAGTGTTATTTTTAAGAAAATCCTTTAAGAGGCTCAAGGAACTGCTGTACGGTACGATGTAATTTTCACGCACTCCAAACTCTATGGAATGAATCTACACCTTACATTGTCCTATTATTTGAGTCCCTCTCTTTAGTGAAGGTCTTCTGTTAAATGGCATGGGAATGCCCTGACACCCCCAAGACAGTAGCAGCCTGCAGAATGTCTCTGGACGACTTTCCAAGGAGATGTCAAATTCCACCTGGGTTTGCGTCCTATCAAGAATGCGTGGGATGGAGATTGCTACCTGGGAGACAGGTTTTGAGTCTTTTGACCAAGTAGAGCATGAGTACATTTCTGGAGAAGGCCTAAAGAGACACTGAAGTGTTTTGGGGCATGAAGGAGCATAGATATGTCAATGGGACCGTACAAAAGAGAGAATCCATTGTCCAATGTGATTGAAAAAATTACTTACGAAAATATTTTACAAGATTTTCCAAACAAACAGCTGATCGTTGACAAATAGCCCATAAAGAATACTGTGTTATACCCTAAAATAAAGCATTCATGAAGAAAGATGAAAAATCAGATGCCAAATCTTGCGGAAAGAGCCTATTTGTAAAATGGGCAGTGTAGAATGAAATTGTTTGAACACTAAAAAGCTTCATCGCCTAAGTAAGGACTCAAATATATCCTTACCTGCCACTGAGTTACGTCGTGCCACCCGCCTTTCATTGAACTGGAAAAATAAAACCCTGAAATTAATAAAATCAAACCCTAACCTAAGTATTTGAAAAAAGGAAAGTAAGAACTCGCTATGGGTATCTGCATTAATACCACAGCCAGCCAGCTAGGGCATGCATTTGTAATTTGTCCATAGTTGAGTGGAGCAGAGATTTAAGTGTAGCAACGGAATGGAGGGTTCAGAGTCATATTGTAGATTCCATACTAGATAATTCAGAGACGGAAAAAAAAAAGCAGCTGAAGAACCCTTTTAACACGTATGACATTGCATATGAAGGGGGGCTGCGTTAAACACATGGAAACGAGTTAAAAGGTGGCGATTAAGAGTACAAAGAGGTGGTAAATAAAAGCAGTGACAAATTGAAAGCATTGTGCGCCGAACATGTAGCGACGTGGCACCCTCATTTTGTAGGCGGGCTCTCCGAGCCAGTAGTCACCTTCTCCAAACGTACATTCATTGAATGGAACGTTGGAGTGTGTGATATATTTAATATTTGATGTTTAATAAGGATAGTTGATATTACTGGTTTCCTTAAGTCATCATCTTTTGAGAGTTTTTTAAAATGTTAAGTTCTCACTAAATTGTATTAAACTAATCAATCAAAATACTAAAAAGAGTGGATTAATTTTACGAGCATGTGAGGTTACATGGAATATTGTAGGACCTTCATTTGTTTGAAAATGTGAAATGGATTCTCATTCATCTATATTCTCACGTATGCGTGTATACTTATGCTTTCACCTAGGTCTATTTTGTTTGCAAATACCAACCAATAGAAGTGACGAATTAAACTATGGGTACAAATTTTTCTAAAGTTTATTTTTATGTCATATTTATTTAATATTTTTCACACACATTTTGTCAAATTCTATTGGACAATCGATGACTACAGTCATATTTTGGATGATGTAATCAATTTGAATATTCTATGGTTTTATCATCTATTCGGATTTGAACACTCTTCCTGCATAGTGCATTTGTAGTGGGTAGTGCTTTTTACTATGCCACTTGACTATGGAGACTATTGAAAGCATAATGCATCTTTCTGGTTTGGCATTGAAATAATTGTTTTAGTGGAAGAGTGGTGTAGTTGGTAGTGTGTTTTCCTGTGCCAATTGACTACGGAGACTATTGACTGCATTATTGCAGCTAACGACCGACAAAATGATTGTATGAAGATTTTTTTTGATTAAAAAACTCAATAATACGATTGTCTTCGAATCTTCATTTATTGCCATACTATCAAAAAAAATCCAAGGTTTTATAAATACATTTTATGAGTTCGCAAATTGTGGGAAAAACACTGGGAGTTTCTGAAGTGCTGTGCAGTCTTCGACAACGAAAATACGCTGATTCAAAATTTAAACAGGTGCATTTTTTTTGTCAGATTTGCTATATGGTTTTGCGATTGAAAATAGTTTTAATATTTGCAGATTTATAAAGAATGTTTTAGTGAATGGGTTTTGTATTTGTTTCGATTTGTCAGAATGGAAAGATTTTCATTTTGAAACATGTATATAGATTAGTGCTTAGTATTATAAAACAACAGTTCTCAGCTGTACGTTTGTTGAGCATTTTTGTGTGAAATTTTTGCTTCTTCTTTCTTCTGTCAATACAAACGATTTTTTACGAGGCTTGTGTTGGGTGCTTCGTGCAACGTAAACCTGACTCTTCACCACCAGATCTGTGACTGTTATTCCAACCACCACCGCTACGGCCCTTGGCAGCACCAACGCCACCACGATACCCATCATAACTTTGCCCTCCTCCATAACCTGACCCCAACCTTCCCCTGTCCCAATTTCCCCAAGTGGAGCACGATGGGGGATATGCAGAAGGGGAATCAGAACCAGGCCTAGATGTTGATGCAGATTCAACGGGAGCAGCAAGCGTAGTCGTTTCAGTAGACCCTGTTGCTCGATTTCGCAAATGAGGAGGAACATAAGTCTTGCCCAAAAAATGCTCTCTCCGCAGATTTAATATGAAAAAATAATAGCTCTCCTTTAATGTCATATTTTTTACTTGAAACCGACATGGGTAAATTGTCCTCCCAAAACGAGAAATCCGAAGATAAAATCTCTGTTTTTTTGCTGAAATTTGTTGAAACCCTTCTTCTTAAAGTTTTCAGAGACTGTTGTGATCAACTTGACTACGTCACAAAAGCAATCATGATGTTAAGACTGATCTTAGCTTTCCATAACTATGTTCTCTCTGTACTTTTGACAGTTTCTTATTACTTCTAAATACATTCTTTTAACTGCTTTTAAGGCATTTCGCTGTTTCACATGCTCCATTAGTTCTGTTGGTGGTTTCGAAGATATCGCTGAACCAGAATTTGTGGGTGATCTGAGGGGCATATCTAAACTAAAATAGAATGTTGATCTTGTGGATGGAAACGATCTATATTAGCTATTGTCGATAATAATCAAAACATTCTTAAAGTGAGGATTGCACAAAGATAGAGCAACGTGTGCATTGTATTACTAGAAAATCTACAAGGTCAGTACGATGATCCAAAAGTTTAGATGCGCGATCAACCAAAAGAAAAACAATATGAAGTAGGATCCTAATCGATGAATAGATGGTCTACATAGTCCTACATGATCCGTAGAAACAATTTTCTATGTCATATAACCATTACAGGAGAGGCGAATTCGAAATATCTTGCTCATTCTGTGGTAGTTTCGACGGGATCGGGAAGGAGAGGGGCGGCCGTTACATTATAAATTTTCTGCCATAGCTATTATTTTACTGTTGTCAATGTTAAGGTTTGATCTGGGCATTTAGGAAGTTCATCTGGGTATTGCTATTTAGGATTAGCATAGACTCCACTCGAAGAGCTCAAGCGATCGCGCACACAAAATCCTCTCCGCTAATCTCAGCCTTCTCTGCAACATTTCGGAAAGTAATTACAGGCAACCTATGCTTAATCATCTCACCTGAAGAAGAAGAAACGGCAGAGAGTATTTCTGGTAATTCTTGCCTCAAATAGCTCTCGTCGTTTGGGGGTTCCCTCAGCCCAAGACCAGAAAGAAAGCAACAAATTCCAGTCTTTGCATAATCCATTCCCGATGCCATGCACAGCAGCACTCTGGGTATAGCGATATCACGCCAACCTACAGAAAATCCCATGGCGGATGAATCTTTCAGAAAAATGGCCAATTCAAGCGTACACAGAAATCTCTGATAAAATGTGAGATGTTCTGCTCTGCTCTGAATTTTTCCGCAAAGCAAATATTTGTAGGCGGTTTTAGACAAAGATCAAAACCTAAGGTAGACTCTTCCTCTTGCAGGCCAAAAACATTGGTCAAAATTATTTTATTTTACAGGAAAATCATTCTTTTAATACAACAAAATATTTTCCATTAATGCTTGTCAAAATCTTTATCAACAATCTGTAATTATATATAAATTTATTATTAATTTCTCATTTTTAAAATTTAACAATCTTAATTTTTTTTTAAAGTGAGGAAAAGAACAGAAAACAGTTTTGAAGTGGCTGTCAAGTTTTTCTTCCAATTAAATATTTTTATGATAAAAAATTTAATAAATTTATACTATTTTACTGTAATTTACACAAAAAAATGGAGAGAGTAGAATGTTCTGAAGCTACGAAAACCAGACCAAGCACACAAAAATTGCATTTGAAGAAAAAAAAGGTATATAACTAATATCTCATTGCGATATGATTAACCACCTTAATTCCCATACTGCATTGTAAAATCTGAAATTTACCAAAACAAAAATGTGGGGTATGAAAAGTTAAATTTTAATTTTAATTTGTAAAATATATTTTATAAATTACAAAAGAAAAACAATTTACAAATATAAGGTCCGAGTCAAAGGACGGAGACGGCGCTTTTTTTTTGGTATTGAAAAAAAATGCGATTACAGATTACAAAGAGCAGTTTAAAAACTGCAAAAAGAAACTATACAGAACAACAAAGACCCAGATCATGCTGGAAGTACATAAGATCCGAGTCAAAGGACGGAGGCGGCGCATTTAATGAAGCATAGTATGTCTTCTTCTTGAAGGGAAGACTGCAGATCGTGGATACCTAATGGCGTGTAGGGTAGTCACTAAAAACGTGTTCAAGGGCATAGAATGTATTGTTGACGTGGCTTCTTGTCGATCATACAACTTATGCTATTTCCATTATATATCTATTTTTTAAATAGGAATATGAAACAAATAGTCCTAGAAAAAACAAAAGGCTTCTTAATGTGCTTTCTTGGCAATCGGAAAAGTTTTTATGTATTTGGATTATGTTTTTCAATCACGAATATGGAAGTACCAATTCTTAGGGAATCCTATCTAGTATAAAGTTAAGGTAAAATAAAACTTTGTTGAAGGTTAAAAGAGGAAAATAAAATTTTGTTGAAGTTAAGGTTAAAAGGGACAAATTTTGTTCATATAGAATTTGGTCTTAAAGATACTAGCATATTTTGGTAGAAGGGAAATGAATTATTAATGTCAGTGATACAGCCCGTGGAAAGGCAGGGACCGGTCCCGGCGTTGGCGACCACTAAGATGGAGAGATTGTAGCCGTCCACTAGACTGACATCATAGAAGTCCTGAGTAACCGGGTCGACGGCAAAGAGGGTTTTTACCCCAAGTTCTCTTTTCTGAATGCTTTGCAGCCTGGAGTGCCTGTGCCGTCCTTTTTGAACACTTCTGCAGGGCCGTGGGATTGCTTCAAGAATTTAACAGACGCACACAGGGGCGTCCACAAAGATGACATGCCTACTTTAAAGCAGTATTTTAAAAGATTCGGCTATTTGTCTGGCCCCGACGCTCAGAACATGATGGATAATTTCATCAAATAACAAAAGTCAAATTAAAAAAAATTCCTCCAAATCAAAATTCAATTTTTTTGGATGAGATTTTGAAAAATAGGGGTTTATTGTGAGAGAAAATTAAAAAAAATCCCTTGAAGACAAAAAGCTAAATTTGTATTTCACAAAGATGTATGGAAAATTAGGTGTAATGGGGGCATTTTTCTATATGAGCTAGATTCAAAGTTGTACCGATCCAATAGTTTCTTAGTCCTAATATGTTTAATGTTCACATTTGTAGATCATCCTAATGGTATCACTATATTTATTAGTAGATCTGTCAACATTGGTTATATTTATTAGCAGATGTTTCACAAACGTTAAACAGAAAACTTGATCCCCTGTAACCTGAGCACTTGCGATTGAAAAATTCTTTGGCTAAAGTGGTCTTTCCAGACCCTCCGCTCCCATAAATACCGATTATCCCACCCCTCTCGTGACACTCTTGCCGGCAAGACTGGCAATGCTTTTCAAAATCTTCTATAAGCTCATTGAGTCTGACCTTATATCTTGCAACCTGCAGAGGAACGTTTCTTTTTTCCATCACATTTCTTTCAACCTCGAAATGAATGTTTCCCTTTCTCAACAGTTGCTCTACTTTGAACACAAGGTATTTACAAAGCTCATTCATATCACTGCAAAAATACCATAAACAAAACTTCAACTACAAAATAGTTGTAAGACTGAACCAATGAATTGAATGGGAAAACAAAAATTCAGTATATAAATATAAACTATTAATCGAAAAACAAAATTATGATATTGCTATCAGAATTCAACCCTGTAGCATAAACAGGAAACGCCAACATGGAAGGGGAAACAGCTAAACAGAGTTTTCACAGTTATGGAGTGACATCTATTCTCAACCGCAGCTCACTTCTTTCTTTTTCAATAACTGTAACTGCAGTCTAGGCTGAAGGACAAATATTTAAGCCCCCCGTCAAATAACTGAAATTCGCAAAGGAATAAAATTCGGCCTATTGGCTTTCATACAATAAGGACTTAGGCATAATTACTTATAAGCTAGAGAAATCTTATAAAGCAGGATAACTCACTACTTTTCAACGTTATTTGCTTCCGCGAAATTTGTCCCGTTCCCATGTTGCCAAGCCTTGTCGGCTGGGCTTAAACGTCACACAGCAAGCAGCGTTGACTGCTTAGGTTTTTGTGACTCTTTAACTCAATGTCTCTTTAATTCAACTCTACCTGCTTCTTTAACCCAAACCTTATCTCAGTTACCGCATTCTGGACATTAAAAGTTTTCCACATTACCCGTGTGTCGCTACATTTTTATAGAAATATTTATGCCATGTCCTTTATTGGTTGCATTGAAGAATGGTCTATAAACTTAGCATTTATTTAAAATGATAAGGTTATATTTAATTTGAATTTTTAATTTAATATATATTATTTTTATTATATTTTTTATATGAAAATTTAAATATTGAATTATAATTTTTTTAAATTTAAAAATATTTAGAATATTATGAAAATTAAATAAAAATTGTATTGAATAAAGTAAAGATACAAAGAATATTTAGAGGTAGTTAAATGAGACCTAAAAATATACATCTTATCAAGGATCACAATTTTTTTCATATTTGGGCAAGGTTTTTTACATGAATTGTTTTCAGTTGTAGATCTATGGTTTTGTAAAATTAAATTATTCTTTGTTTTTTCATTGTTAATGATAGCATTCTCTTTTTTTTTTCTATTTTTTTAATTTATTTTGACATGTAATCAATAAGTTATTTATAAGAATTGTAGTTGGAAAAGGCAATGTATATCGTTTTTATGTTCCTGAAATAGTAACAAAAATAATTAACGTATAATGTAGAATTTATTTTTTAATATTGACAACCTAGGAATTATATTCTTATCATAGAACCAAATGAAGCATACATTATTTACATCATTCATTTTTTGACGATGTAGAATTGGAGAGGTTTGGTTTTGGCAAAAGCATTTTTGTGTTAAATTTTGTTTCATTATACTCTTGAAGTTGATAGTATATGCAACATGGTTTAATACTAAAAATGCTTTGGCTGAAATAAAAGTTGTCCATTGCAAGTATCTATATCGTAAACATGATGTTACATATTTGAAGAATGCAAACCATAGTTCATTAAATATTGAGGAAATG
This sequence comes from Sequoia sempervirens, assembly GCA_007258455.2. Lineage (NCBI taxonomy): Eukaryota > Viridiplantae > Streptophyta > Pinopsida > Cupressales > Cupressaceae > Sequoia > Sequoia sempervirens. The sequence continues at coordinate 17,529 of VDFB02017605.1, forward strand.
GTATTTTAGTACCAACACCTATCCATGTATTTGCCAAAATTGTCCTCGAGAAAAATAAAAGATGACAATTAGTGTGAATGAAAAAATATTTATTATTCATTGTGATTTTGTTGTTAATTAACACTGGTTAGAAATACCTGTAGATGTGCCCATTTCACATGAAGTGCGATTTCTAGTATAATTGTCCAAAGGGGATTTGTAATGACATATTACATTACAAGAAAATTGATTAACAAATGTATACCATTAAGGTGTTGTCTAACCATGCAAGTCACAGAAAATTGATGTTGATCTGTAGAATTGAACCCATTCCCTTGTCAAGACAAAGGACAGTCGCTATTCATCTAGAATGTTTGCGCAAAATCCTCTTTGTCAAAAATACAAGATGACAAATACCAACAATGGAAAAATGTTATAACTGAAACTGAAGTTGCAAAAAATGTCTACCATTAAATTTTGTATGAATTCTAGGAATGACATTTTTTGTGAGTAACTGTAAAGCAATATCTCTGTTGTCAAGTGGCATTAGCATGGCTAGACAAGCACAAACTGACCCCTATGATATAAAGGGTATCATCTCATTAAATTTCAATCTTCACCATAGTTAAAAAAATGGGTTTCCCTTGTAGTTGTAATCAACATGATTAGCTTAAACTGAGTAGTTCATAAATGGAAAGAAGTAAGTTGATGATACTCTCAAAAATCATATAAAGCAAAGGTTCATGTGTAGCCTTTTCAGTGTATTTAATCATCATCAAAGGCATTTTCACATCAAATTTCAATATGGGGCATAGTTGAAATTTTAAAATTTCCTAAGATTTCTTTGTTTTGACAAAAAAAATCTAAGAGTTATGTCATTGGAATTGTGAAAATTTCTCATTTTTGAGAAAGCAATTTGTCATTAGAATGCATATTTAAATCCATCATCTTTTGCAGTTGAAGGACATCAAGGCAACATAATGAGCAAATTATGCAAAAGGAATACAAATGTTGACAATGGCTATGACAAGATGATGTTAATGGGATTTGCAATTTTGATAACAGAAATGTTGATCCTCTTTGCATTGCTCATCTTAGTAAAAAAAACATCTCATTTTATAATATTAACTGTAGCAAGTGTATTACTCATATTTTATATATTTGGCATTTGACTATTTCTTAGAAATAAAATACAGTTACTCTATGAATATGCTAAAGACTTTTAGATAAATAAATCAGTTGTGAATTTATTCTATTCTGATCTATGTTGTGTTTCGTATATGTAATTCTTTGTTATCAAATTTGCATTAAGAAATTTCAATTTGCACTTGATACAACATTAGAAATGCATATATGTTAGATAGGAAAATGTTTTGACAAAGTGTCAATTGTGCTTTAGAAAATTAAACGAAGCAATGGAGAAAAGATACAAAGGTGTCAGAAAAAGATCGAGTAGTTATGGTGCAGAAATCTATAACCCCAACTTAAAGAAGCAACAATGGCTTGGAACTTTTGACAGTGTAGAAGAAGCAGCCCATGCTTATGATAAAGCTGCAATTGCAATTGCAGGAGATAATGCAATCACCAATTTTCTCTATATCGATTCTAAACCATCTAGCGACTTGTCAAAGGAATCTACTCCTGAATTATGTGAACCTGAATCGAGAATTAAAAAAAAGAGCTTAAAGAATATATATGGAAAACAGTGTGCATCTGATCGATGCAAAGAGAAAGTAGAGGAAAACAAAGAGCTATGCTTGAGTTATGTTGAGTCTAAACAATGTGTAAAATCTAGGTCATATAGAGGTGTTAGGCAGCGTCCTTGGGGGAGCTACGTTGCAGAAATTTGGAATAATAAATTGAAAAAAGGACAATGGCTGGGAAGTTTTGTAACTGCTAAACAAGCTGCCTATGCTTATGATATGGCTGCAATATCCATTAAAGGAAGTAAAGCAATCACAAATTTCAACTATATGAATTCAAACCCAGCAGACTTATCACAATCCAGTAAATTTGTGAAACAAACTTTGCTTCAGAAGAGCTCAAGCAGTTTAACAACAGAAGAAGTAGGATCAGATCCCATGACTGATAACAATATTTCTCAAGAGAACATTGTTAATGATATACAATGTTTTCAAAATATGATGGATGACAATCAATCCCTTCTTGACCCTCATTACAACAAATTAGATCTTCCTATTTCTGATGCAAAAGATATTAGTATCATCTGTAGTACCAATATTGATACTAGAATACCATTCGAAGACTATATCTTTGATAATTCTATTACAAACTTTGGCATGCATTTTCCAAGCACATTTGAATCTGTTAATTTTGATATCTTTTGTCAGAATCCCAAGTTTGTAAGTCCATCTTCATTGCCATGCTTTGAGCCCAATATTAGGTCTACTGATAGCCCTATTCTAGTTAGTTGTTCCAAAAATGATATGACTTCAACAATGAATACTGAGAAATTGAATTTTCTCAAAGAAATTGAAAGTCAAGATACATGCCCATTCTTGATAGATTCTTGATTTGCAGTTAACAGTCTTGAGAGAAACGAGCAAAATAATATCAATTATGATATTAGTAATTTGTATGAAGATGGTACTGCTTCTACATCGATTTACATGAAGAAACATGTTTCTCCTCCAGCCCCTGGCACATCTCCAGTATTGGCATTCACTTTAGATACAATTGCTTCTGAGGAAGTTATTAATGTTTCTTCTCCATAGGGAAGCTCTATCTAGTTCACACAATTCCATATATTTTTTGTTTTTCGTATTCAACAATACAATTTGAAGCATACTATTCTTATGATAAACTTTACCTATAGTTTTCCTATGTTTTTGGATTCTAAAAAATGTGCATATCTAATCATCTAGATAGCGTGACATTGTGAGAACAATAATTTAGAGTCTCAAATGTTTTGTAGTATGAATGCATTTTGCAATATATCATTTATCATCTTTATAAAATAACAAATGTCTTATTCTATATAGATTTCCACTACAATACAAATCCAATTTATATAAATAGATGTAGTTAGAATAATCATATTTAGTATGTCATTTATACAATCTATGAAGGCTAAAGTAGAAAATTGTGAATACTTGATATCCAAACAAGAATGCACCTAAATAGTTTTTTATATGGATTCTCCATCATATCTAAGAGATTAAATATCATATCATTTTTCATAATCATGTATGCTAAATATGGATTACAAACTTCATACAAGGTTTACAAAATATAAAAATTTAATGAGAATTACTTTAACAAAATACATATGTAAACAATTCAATGTATAGATTTCAATTTTGTTGTTTACATACCATAGTTAAAACAAAGATATTTGATTTATTCATTATCTCATCTTGCAAAAGTAAATTAGTCATGTGACAACTTCCACGTACTATGAAGAATAATAGATATGAATGTGAGCAAAAGATAATTTTTATATAATCACATGTGAAGTTTGAAATAGACATGAGTAGATTTACATAGTTTTTGCATAATAAAATATATATATATAATTTCCATAAACTTAATATGTTACAACTTGAACTCCATAAAATTAATAACAATCACATTTTCGTATTGCAGACTCGGAAACAAGAAGAGAAGATCCTCAAACTATTATTTTACACATTAAATAGAAGCACAACTACTAGGTGTTCTTTTCATAAACATATCAGGTACATCAAATCTCTGTTCTTCAGTTGTCGACAAATCTTTTTTTCCTCACAAAAATGAAGAGAAAAATAGAAAATATACAAGCAAAACCAAAAGAAATCATAGATGTAGAAAATTATACATTATGGAATTGTTGTCAAGTAAATAATATTGATGATGTCCTTAGAATTGAGGGCCTATTTAGAACTAATACATTTAAATACAATGTAGCAGATTGTCTTTTTGATTAATTGTGTTGGTTTAAAATAAAAAACAAAAGCTCAACACAATTGTTTTCTTAGAGATTATATTCCCACTACCATAGAACTTTCAGAAAATAATTGTTTTCCATATGCTTACATATAGAGAATATGGATTGAAAGCAATCCAGTGAAGATAGTGAGCCTTGTGCAACTTGTTTTGAGCACAATTGCACCTGTTGAAGGTATTACCAACTTGTAAGCTAATTCCAAATTTTCATTTTTACAAATCTTTATTGACATTGACATGTTAAGATTGTTTATTTTAGAACTAGCAATCAATACTACTAGTAAAGATAGTGAACCTTGTACAGTTTGTTTGGAGCACAATTACAGCTATTGAAGATATTACCAACTTGTAAGCTAATTCCAAAATTTCATTTTTACAAATCTTTATTGACCTTTTGACATGTTAAATTTTTTTATTTTAAAGCTAGCAATCAATACTACGAGTGTAGAATGAATTTTATATTATATAAATTAAACCATGTCAACAAGCCACTAATTGATCATATTTGGTGTAACATAAATGCAAAACCATGTTCTATTTACAAATCAGAAGCATATTGGAGTGATCATGATCCTATTTATATAAACATTGAAACAAATGACAAATTCAAATCCACTTAGTATCTTTTTAAAAATATTAACATTATCAATTTTTCTTGTAGCTAACAATGGAGTCCAGCAAGAGAGTTGAAACAAGCCAGAAAACCATCCAACAAATATCAAAAAGGTGAAAAGCATTGTCTATATTCAATTATACTATCCAAATTACTCTTGCAAACAATAAATTGAACTGATGTAAACATTGCAGATCCAAAAGCAAGAAGAAAAATACAGTATCAATTGAAGAACTTCACTCACACAAGGGAGGAAATATATTTGAAGGAGATGTAATTGTGGTCTACAAAACAAGTCTTGACAAACAAAACAATACAAAAGAAGTTCTTCGTGCAGATTTAACTGATGAAAAAGGTGAAATGACAATTACTATCAATGTAATTGGTGTCCTTGTAAAACAACATGAATCAAAAATAGTTCCTGGAACAGCTATATGCATTACAAATTTCCAAATTGCACCAAAGACAGACTATGACAGGGGTGATTGTGATTGCATCTTGATTTTCACAAACACAACAACAGTTGAAGTCATACCGTCCATGCATGATGAATACAAATTCATACCAACTAGCACAATTAGACAACTTCTTACAAGTGAAGAAAACTATGCAATTGGATCTGTAGCGGCACTTGTGGTGGGAACAAAAAGAACTTATTTCCAATTTTTTGTTGAAATAAAAGATGGCCATTCAGAAATGGACAAAGCACAGGTATTTAAATATTCCTTTAATTCTTTATTTCATGGCAATTTACATCAATTACTGCTTACCATATTTTTAACTAACGATAAATGTTCAAATAAAAAAATGCATCCACAATACAGGTACAAATACACGAGAGTTTGGAACATCATTTCTCTTCAATGGAAGAACAAATATGCCTCGAACAATATCCAATCATGTTGTTGAGGAACATTGTAAAGAGGCAAGAATCAAGATACAACACTCTACAAACAACTCAATCAACATACATCAGCAAATTGAATAACAAGAGGGCCTTCGAGTATCTCAACAATTTGTTGCATTCAACAATTGAGGTAACTAAGGCATTTGATTATGTCAGCAATTTGTTGTATTCAACATTTAACACAATCACATTTGCACCTATGCAATTATATACTATTAGAAAATGATTAAAAAATACATAATATACATATTCGTTATATTTTGCAGATTTATGGAACAATAAGAATAGCCAATGCATTTGCAAATCCATTTCAAGCTTTCTGTCCAAATTGCAACTACAAATTTGATACATATGGAGAACTACAAGAACAAACTGCCTTTTGTATTAAATGCAAACAACAAGTTGCATATATCTACTCTCACTACTTGAAAGTGATTTTGACAAGTGATAGAAAGAAAACAATGGAATGTACAATGGATAGATCTATTATGCAACTCTTGCTTCCCGAATTACTAAACATTTCATATGAAGAATACATTGATGACAAATCATCAATTGTCTTCATCCTAAGAGACTTCTGCAAAAAAGGACATTTCAAATTGAATCCAAACAACCTCATAACCAATGCACAATCTATTGAAGAATGATATATACATCTTATATCCAGGTACGCTTGTATTTTACAAACATTTAGCTTCATTTAAAAATTCAATTTCTATACTACATTATCTATAGAAAGATTATCACATAAAATAAAAAACAATGTCCTCATAACCATCTTCAAACATTTTTCTGCAGAAGGGAATGCCCAAAATCACGTGGATTGTCATCTGCAGCAAGGAGAATAACTGCCATAGCTTGAACAAGGAGAATAAATATGCAATAGTTCTATATGTTATAGGATTTTCATTGCACAATTAATCACTACAACAAACAATAATATAATTATCTACTACCATTTGTAATGTATTGACCATAGTGGTCTATAGACAGAAAAATGCATATTCTTGACTTTTCTATGCATTTACACTCATACTTATTTCTACTTTTCTATGAACATTGCTATGCAATTACATTGATATATATCTCTACTTTTATATCTAAATTCTTCACTTTGCTATACATTTATATTCATATATACTGAAATACCTGTGCTTTGTCCATTTCTGAATGGCCATCTTTTATTTGAACAAAAAATTGGAAAGAAGTTCTTTTTGTTCCCACCACAAGTGTCGCTACAGATCCAATTGCATAGT
>VDFB02017606.1:0-54052 GCA_007258455.2 Sequoia sempervirens
TTGAAATCAATGTTATACATTATTAAAAGTATATATAGATGTATCATTTATGAAAAATAATTTCACATGTAGTTGTGAAAAAAAAGATGGAATAAAGGACATATAACCATACCTTCTATATAAATAGAATGTATTTGCAACTCATGCACCATGCAAAACTTGTGATCACAAAGCTATTTAGTATTCTGGATATGTGAAGTTATAGTTGAGAACATTTGTAATCTAAAATGGTTTCAATCAGATATAGTTAGACACAAGGAAAATGTGAATTTTGGTGCAACAAACATGTGTCATTAGTAGAAAATATCTAAATTAGGAAATATAAAAAAATCTATAGTTTATAAAAAACAATATGTAATACATCTACAATAGAAGAGGTGACATAAACAAGATGCATACATACCTTGTATAGAGAGTAGTATAAAGCATATTTACAATTAGAACTCCCATATAATTTTGTTTTGACACCTAACAATTTTGTTCAGTTGAAATAAGTGTTATTCACCTTTAAAAGTATATATAGTTGTATCATTTGTGACAAATAATTTGAGATGAAGTTGTGAAATAAGAGATGAATAAAGGATATACAACCTTACCTTTTATATATATATATATATATATATAATGTAGTTGCAACTTGTAAACCATGTGAAACTTGTGATCATGAAGCTATTAAGAATTGTCAAGATCTATAGTTATAGCTAAGAATGTTTGCAATCTAAATTGGGTAGAATTTGATAAATTTAGACACAAATTATTCAAAGGCAAGAGCATTGACAGCGACATCACTGACCAAAGAAGAGGGAGGTCTTTAGAGAAAAATTAAATATAAATTTTATTTGGGAAACCAAAGAAGTCGAAGGAATCTAGGTTTTTCATTGGAGGAGATGAGAAGCATAATGGAAGTGTAAATAGGGAAAAATTCAAATTTAATGTTGAAACAATAAACTAATTGAACCCTATCAAGCACCATGAAGAACAAACTAGAATGAATATGTAAATAAACAAAGGAAATGCAAACCAATTTTCAAACTAGATTTGATTTACCTCCATGGCTCTTCTCCACCTGCATGAGAATGCAAGATTTTGAAGGTTGATTGTTGGAGGGATGTTGGTTTCTCAATTCAACAACATAACATTGACATGGAGATCATAGATGAATGACAATAGATAGAAATAAATGAAAGATTAAAGAATGATTTTGCAAGCATAAGAATATTTGAAGAATCAACCCCCAAATGGCTTATGAGAGAGTTTATTTATAGATAGTACCTAATTTGGATTGATGGTTGAGATTGGATGCCAATAAGATGTCTTAATCAATGGCCAAGATTAAATGTTGTAGTATGGACTAGGGTTAGGACAAAATTAGGGAAAATGATAATGATGAAGGGTTGAGATTAAATTATGAGATAATTCAATCAAGGGATAAAATTAAATGAGATATCAAGAGATCAGATTTGATGTGGAAGATAAGATTGACATGGATAAAGAGCTGATAGGGGAATTAAATAATAAAAAATATTTAATTTAGGTGGTCAATGAATAATTAAATAATTAAAATAATTATTTAATTAAAGAGGAATGTGACAAAGGGAATCATCTTGAATTAAATAATGATTTAATTCAAAATTCAAGAGAGTGGACCAGATTAAATAAATAAAATTAATTAATTTTATAAAGAAAAGGCTAATAAATAATTAAATAATTAAAATAATTATTTAATTATAGTGGAAAGTGGACAAAAATTAAATAAATAAGTATTTATTTAATTTTAGAAAGAAAAGGACTTAATTAGTGATGTAATTAAATAAATAAAATTTATTTAATTAATTAAGGAGGAATAAAGATGGAAATGAATTAATTAAATAACTAAAATTATTTAATTAATAGAAGAATTATGGCTTTAGAAAATAATTAAATAATTAAAAAATATTCAATTATGAGGAATGAAAGGGGGAATGATGAAGAATTTAGAAATTGCTAGCCTAAGGACAATTTTTAGTGTCTACATTTTTCCCATCTTTCAAATGATGTTCAAGATGATAAGATTTGTGTCAGGTAACATCATTTCAAAGAAGCTAAGGTATGGATACAGGAAAATGGATGATGATAGAAAGATAGGATGATGATAAAATAAGAGTGGGATGATGATGCCCCCTCGAGAGGATAGGTGGGTTGGAAAAACATAGGTATGCTCTTGAAATGGACAAGAGGAAAATAGATGAGTGGCATAGAAGAAATGTTAGTGTGCAGGATATGTTTGTTAGTGGAGAAAACTTTAAAGATTCATATTTTGCTAGACAAGACTTTGCACTAATCATCATTGGGAAATAAAATGACACAAATGGACAACAAACACCATGGTATGACATAAACCAAGGTGTGCAAGGTCATCCACTTGCAAAACAAACAATTTCAGAAAAGGAATGTCCTAGCTCATACTAAGGGCCAAGTTGCCCTATTTTTTTTGCTAAGACAATCCACAAACAACAATCAAAGAAAAAAAAAGATCATGGGACATCATTGCACCTCTAAATCCTTCATGGGAGATCCTTGAGGTAGCTAGTAACATGACCAGGAAACAAAATAGACTAGCAAAAATAAACAAAATAGACCAAAAAAATCAACAACCACTCAATGTGTTTGCCAATATTTGATTGTCAAAGATTGTTTGCATGATGGTTTGACAGTTTGACAGTTTGATATTTGATGGTTCCTTAGGTCAGATATGACACATCCTAAAAAGACAAATGACATTTTGACAATGTCCAAGTCCAAGAAGGACACATCTTGAAGAGGACCAAAGAGTGATGAGATTGACATTGTTTTGGAAATTTGACTAATGTGACTAGATGATTAACTAGACTATGTTGTCTGAATTTAATTTAATGACTAATTAGAATATACTATCTATTCGATCACGACTTGAATGTGGACATTGTGATGAATATCTTTTGTTTGAGTATGACTATGTTTGATGAAAGTTGACTTTATGTGAGGAGATTGACATTGTTTGCCTTATTTGACCAATGTGACCTAATGTTTGACAAGATGGACATTGTCTGACTTATTAAACCAATGCGACTATGTTTTCCTAATTTGATTGATGTGACGAATGTTGACTGATGATTTTGGTATTTTTAAGAGTTATTTGGATTTTTTTTATGTTTTTGGATATTTTGATTTTTTTTTGGACTTTTGACATTTATGATTTTTTTGGATTTTTGACATGTTTTGATTTTTTTGTCTTTTTGACATTTTATGATTGTTTTTTGGTTTTTTGACATTTTATGTTTTTTTTGGATTTTTGACATGTTATGTTTTTTTTTGGATTTTTTACATTTTATGATTTTTTTGGCTTTCTAAAATGTTTTAAGGTGTAAATTGATGAAAATTTGGGTAGCCTTTGTGCTAGATACCAGTGACAAGGGAAAACCAAGTCTAGGTGCAAGGGTGGGTGGTAGGATAAGGGATAAAAGGCTCATGATAGATGGATGGACGAAAAGGATGTGATCTCCAAAGACTATGTTTCATAGGAATAACATTCCCCATTCTAGGTACAATACTTAGAATTTTTTCATGATAAAGCTTATGACAATAGGATAATGATAGGCTTGGTTGGAAAGAGGAGGTATGTGAAAAGATATCCAAAACATGTTTCAACACACTTTGCCCCTATATCTTTATCAAGATCAAATAAGAAGGGAGGATAAGTGGACTCAATATGATAGGTATATATGATGGCTAAAGATGGTATGATGGTAAGATAGAATGAAATGACATGAAAGTGATAGGTTGGATAGATGAGACATTGTTCTCCCAAGTGTAAGTGACATAGAAGATCAACCTACACATGATGCATGTTTGCCAGGTTTTCATCATAGTACTTATACTTATCCAAGGTTCATATTTACCAAGTTTTCACCATTAGATGAAGAGATTTCCCTTTACACTTTTATTGTGTTTTTTTTTAACTTTTTGGATAGGAGAAGGGGAATATGGATAGGTAGGGACTCAACTGTCTAGTTCCATGAAAGGTGATAGTCCCACTAGATATGGATGTCATCACATGGACCATTTGAAATGTGCTCATAGATGTTGGTAAGGGATGACATGGAAGGGAGATGGAGTAGGTAGATGAGGGATTATGATGTGGATTATGATGTAGATTATTTAGGGAAGATATAAGACTTATGAAAAAGATGAATGGGTAGGCTTACCCAAAAGAATGGACCATAGGAAGGTGGTGGGGGAGATATGTAGGATAATGAATGAAGGGTGAGGAGATGGAGGTATGTGGAATTTTTGTGAAATGGAAGAGAACCATGACCAATGGTTGCACACATTGTGATAAACATTAAAGAGTTTGATGTGGACGAGGTGTAGGAAGCAATGGAGATGTTTCCTTAGGAGGTGATGGAGAAAGTGCTTTGAGTACCCACATAGACTTAGTATTTTTATGAATTTTATTTTTCTTGTGGGATTTTTGGAATTTTTGCATGAACTGGGAATTTTCGATGGAAGGGGATGGTTGGGATTTTTGTGATGTGGATGCCTCACTTGAATTGATTTATTTTTTCTTAGGTACCTAAACCATTTTGTTTTAGAATCTATTCTTGAGGTACAGCTTATATAGCTTTTTAGATTTACTTGGCTTTGACATTTTGTATCAATGTCCTAAGGCAATAGGGTCCTTAGGACTTTTGGCTTTATAGATAGAGGAATTGAATTTTTTTCTTTTGAATCCCATGGGTATGGTGGAATGAGTGGAAGCTTCATGTCTAGAGAATGTGTGCATTTTTATGTCATGATTAGGAATGTTAGGGCATTTATGGATAAATGGATAAGAGGATTGAATGGTAAGGATATTAGGTGTTGGAAGTAATGGTGTTAAAGTGGATGGATGAATATTAGGAGTTGGAATCAATGGTGGAAAGGTGTATGGTGGAAGGTAAATGGTCACATGCTTTTGACTTTTGTAGGATGATAGAGGAAGGATGGAAACACATGTTTTAGGCATATGATAGGATTTATTATGGAAGAAGGTGGACTTAGGTTGCATGGAGGAAGTACCAACATCTTGAGATTTGTGTCCTTTAGGTATACAATGGGAAATGGTACTAGTTGTAGGTGGAACAGTAGACACAAGTTCCTTATTGGATGGGGAAGATAATGGTTGGTGTTGTTCTAAGGAGGAATATTCATGAATGAGGGTGGAAAGAACAATAGGATATGATGGAGGACATGCAATAGGGTTGATAGTGGGTGATGGAGGATCATTTGGATCTTGATTAGCATTTTATTCACTTAGATCCAAGGTATTGTTTGGTCTTCTATTTGTGCTTGGGAGGCATATGTCTCATTAAGGAAAGTGAATATTGATGGATCATGGATAGGACTAGGTGAAGGCGCATTTGGAATATATTTCTCATGGATGGGTATAGGATCAAGTTCCTAATTGATAGGCTCTTCATCATTATAGATATCATCTTGATCATAGAAAAGATATATATTATGGATAGGTTGGATAACAATAATTTGATCTTGATTAAGACTAGGGCTTGATGTTTCCACATCCTTGGGAGTAGAATCTTGACATACCTCTTGCGTTTCTTGAATGGAAGTGAAAGGAGATGACTCTTGAATGGGATCAGCATGTTCTAGATGGTCGCCAACATGGAGACATGATGGAGGTTGACTTAGGCTCAATGGGGGAGAATCTTGAATAGGATCAAGGGGTGGTGAATGACATGGTAGGCTTGATGGACTTCATATGATGTTTGGGGACTCTTTTGTATGTTCAAGTATATGTGTTGAATGACATGGTGACAATTGATTCCTTTCTAGTATCCCTTGGGTCACATGAATTGTAGGTGGATTGGTGGAAGGTGTTGGCTTAGGATTTTGATTTTGATTGGATGATGGTATGATACAGTTATAGGGCCTATGAGATAGATTGGTATTTCCCTTCTCAAAGGTGTCATTAAAACTTAAAGGCTCTTCATTTCATTTCGAAGGTGGACTTGGGCTCCTATATTCTTATTGTGATATGGGTGGATATGTTGATGTGGCATTGACATGATAGGTAAATAGGTTTGGTTGGCACGATGATGAAGGGGACACATAGGATTGTGGTTGAATATGTTGAGGTTGAAATGGTCTTTGGACTTGTTGTGATATGATTTTTTGTTGTGATAATGATGGAGGGGTTGATTGATGTGGATAAGAGTTGACATTAGGAGACATGTAATAGGTTGATGAAAAGGGTAACATGATATGTGGATGGATGAGGTTGATATAATGATATAGGTGATATATAGGATTGATGTGAAATTTTTTGATGTGGTGATTGGAATTGATGATGCATTTGTTGGATTTGACAATTGGCCATGAGGTATTGGATTTGTGCTATGATTTGTTGTATTTTAGGTGATTTTCTTGTTTGAAGTTGTTGGATAATGTTATGGGGGCTTTGGATGATTTCTTTGGTTAAGGTTGCTTGAATTGTTTGAGCTATATGAAATATGTCAAAAAATTCTTGTGCTATGTCTTCAAATGTTTCCATGGTGTAAAATGATGTTGATTGGATTAAATAGATTATGATGATTAAGATATGATGTGGAATGACAAAATTGTATGATTTGGATGATGTGGAAAGTGTTTATTAGAAGTTTGACTTGAGCAATATCAAACACAAGATCTCACATGTAAATACATGAACACACACACCAAGCACAATGATAAATTTCTCTTTCAAGATTAAATGTTATGATTTAGAAAACACTTGAATACACAACAAAAAGCCCTATAACTAGTCAAGTGGGGTATGGCCAAGTAGGTCTCAAGTTAGTTTGCACAAGGTTGAATAGGTATAATTTGGAAGAAAAATCTTGCCACCAAGCCAGGAGAAAGGGGTAACCCACCCTTCACCATCACTTCCCAAAGGTATAAAGTTATTTGGGGCTTAGCCTAGAGTGACAAGATTTCAACTCCCAAAGGAGCATGTCTTTGGATTCACACTCGATTGAGGTTAACTTAATGACCGATTTGGATGTAAATAGTGAAAAAAATAGATTTAATGTTGAAAACAATAAATAACTAAACCCTATCAAGTACCATGAAGAACAAACTAGAATAAAAATGCAAATAAACAAAGGAAATACAAACCAATTTTCAAACTAGACTTAAATAACCTCCATGACTCTTCTCCACCTGCATGAGAATGCAACATTTTGAAGGTTTATTGTTGGAGGAATGTTGGTTGCTCAATTTAGCAGCATAACATTGACATGGAGATGATAGATGAATGATAATAGATAGAAATAAATGAAAGATTGAAGAATTATTTTGGCAGCATAAGAATACTTGAAGAATCAATCCTCAAATGGCTTATGAGAGAGTTTATTTATAGATAGTACCTTATTTTGATTGATGGTTTATATTGGATTCCAATAAGATGTCTTAATCAATGGCCAAGATTGAATGTTGTAGTATGGACTAAGGTTAGGAAAAAAGTAGCGAAAATGATAATGATGAAGGGTTGAGATTGAATTATGAGATAATTCAATCATGGGATGTAAATTTGGAAATGAGATGTCAAGAGATAAGATTTGATGTGGGAAGAGGATTGACAGCGGATAAAGAGGTGGTATGTGCAAGATCATGATGCAGACCAAAAAGTGGCACACATGATAGCATTTGTGGTTGATTTACTCTATATTTTCTTACCTAAAATATTGATGAAATGATTTTTTAAAATAGATAGTAAGATTTCCTGTTAACTTCACCAATAAATTCTTTATGATTTCCATTTGAATTTAATAAATAATTATTATCTATTTTCTATTTGAATATGACTTTCTAAAGTGTTGATTGATAGGCTGATTAAAAAAAATCCATAGCTTTCAAACGGTATCATAGTTTTTGAATCCAAAACATGCATCACATTCTATGGTTCACATACTATAGGATTAAAAAAGAAAAATTGAATTTGATGAATATTTGACCAAGCTAAGGTGGTCACACATATGAGTTTTTATATTTTTTAAAAGTTGTAATAAAAATTCATAATTAATTATTTACAAGTGGAAAAAAATTACAAAAAAATATGCATCACATCCAAACATGAGTCTTATACTCATATGTGTCTAAAATCTTTATAAAAAATTATTATCATCTTTTTATTATGGTTAGGTGGGTCAAATAGATACCTACTTCTTATTTTTTCCCTTAAATTTAAGTGCTATTGCATTGCAATTTCAAATTTTCACCAATTAGATTTTTTTTTTTAAATAAACCTAGTAGTTTAGGAACTAAATATAATTTGCTATAGATTATATTCTTACATATTTTTGAAATAATAGCAGATAACTTATTCCAAATTTCTTACGCCAAGCTTCTAACTCGATTTTTCCGGAATTTTGCCACTTTGGCGGCTTCGGTTTTCAGCATGGAAGATCGTCCACATACCTGTGATAGGGGAAATTAAAATACTGTAAAATTATTTAATTCGAGGTGGTCAATGAATAATTGGGAAACACTCAAATAATCTTATCTAATTAGTGAGGAATGTAGATTAGGAATCATTTTGAATCTTCAAATAAATGATTTATGAATTCAATAGAGTGGATCTAAATGAAATAAATAAAAATTTATTTAATTCCCTTAGGAAGATAAAAGTTCGCGAATATGTACTAATTAAAGAATAAAACAATTATTTAATTAGGAAAGGGACAAAAAAATAAAACAACAAGAAAATTGACATTTTAATTCTGGAAAAGAGAATTAATTACTAGTGATAATTAAATGAGGTATAAAAGTGCTGCGCCCCATTTAATTAATCAAGGAGGAATAAAAATGGAAATAGTAGACTAAGACTGAAAAAGTCGAATTGCAAAATCCTATTTAATTCATAGTTGAAATGCAGGAATTTATTTTTTCAGAATGAATTGAAATCATGTTCGAGAATAATGCAGAGGTAGAAGATTTGAAATGAAATCCTTCTTAGAATCGCCAGTTGTGTTTTAAAAACTGAATTTGGCACTCAATGATTGTAAAATATGTTGGTAATGGAGCAGGAATGACATGGAAATATTGGAAAATTAGAAAATGTAATTCCTGAAAATTGCATTGAAATGAAGAGGGAAAGGAGAAGCAGTATAGTTACCGTAAAGAATGGAAACATTTGATCATGATGGGAATGCATAAAATTGTTTAAGGTGATCCTCTTCTTTGATTCAAAGTGCATTGTATTTGTTGGAATGTAATATGGAGTATCTATCAAAAGAGAAATGTGGATATATACATATTCCTGTTATTGATTTTACACAAGAAATAGCTATGAACATTAGTCCTTTTCTTTCTTTAGTTCCAATATCTATTCTAGCTTTCTCTAGTGTCAAGCCTTAAGATTTATGTATTGTTTTTTCCCAAGACATTATCAAGTAGAGTTGTCTTTGGCTACACCATGTGATTGGGGGAATGTGGATGTATTTTGGGTTGTATTGATCCCATGTTGGACCAATGTAGTTTGGGAAGTGGAAAACAATATATTTAGGTGATTTAGGTGATTTATCTTTCCTATCATATACTATAGAGTTCACAAAACCCAATCATCCATTAACCAAGCTAGCTGCCACCCAATGATTTGTTGTTGACATCACTTGTTTGTAAATTTCAAGTAAAATATCTACTTGAAGTTTCTCATCATCACCATAATCAAGTGTGTTTTTCTAAGTAGTTTTAGAAGTACTAATTGTAATGGGAACATTTAATTACTAAAGCATTTTTCTATTGTACAAGGTAACCAACCTATTTGTTGGGAATTAGTGAATAGATGAATTAAACTCTTGGTTTTCCTTAGATGAAAGCATGGTGTTTCTTCAATTCATAAGAGTTTTCCAATCATCCTAATATTCCTAACAATTTCTAATATTCAAAATGAGTATGAAACTATTGTTGTGTATTAGACTGTCCATACTGGAAAAAGACTATGTCAAGCAAGACAACATTAAAAGTGTTCTAAAGAGCTAAGGTTGTGGAGCAAGAAGCATAGATAGGCCTATCCAAAATAGATGACAATAGTCCTAGGTCACCCACAAGTATAACAAAGGCACCACCAAATGGTTGCATATGTCTAGTAGGAAATGCTTGTCACAATTAGCTATCTATTTTGAGTGACAATTGGACCCTAAGAAGCTCATTTCATCAATTAATATGTACTTAATATGCTTCAAGTCCTCTTGAAATATGGTCAATGGTTGTCCTTTTAACGGATTTATATCTCTAATTGGCATCTAAAGAGTTGTATGTATTGTAGAGGCACATATATTGTAAGTGGCCACCCTTGTTGGTGCCAAAGCAAACAAAGGATTCATTCTCTCATTCCAAAATGTATTTAGTGTTCTTCAGATGTTGTCTACAAGAAACAATTTACTTGTACCAGCAATACCTTGAATAATCATATGCAATGCTGATGATGAAGATGGGACAAGATGGTGTTGTTCAATGATGTTTGGAGCAAGCTTTTGCTTAGGATATAGGTGATGACAAAGTGTAGGTGTAGTCAGAGGCCAAAGAGTATCTCTAGCTATATGCAATTTACTTGTTGAGATGAAATCTACAACAATGCTATGTAGATTCTTAGGAGCATGGTGTGTGCCCCACATGTGATTTAAATCGAAGTCTCATCTACCCAATATTTGCATCTGGTCAAAGAAAACATTGTTTTTAGCACCAAGGTGAGAAAGAAACTCCCATTCATATTCATTTTTGGGAGATAGAGACTAGGTGTTGTCAGTATCACTATCACCTTCCTCTTCACTTGTGGGGAGAGCAATAACTATATTGACATTCCAAGAGTGATAACCAGCAACATCAAATAGCCTCCAGTTCTATGTTATACTATCTCTATTGAGGCCTATACCTACTTCAACATTTCAAAAATAATTGTATAGTAGCAATTCCGACCAATGAAATATTTCAAAGGTATCACTATGATTTGGGGGTGGAATTGAATAGAAGGTAAACAATGATGATAGTATTGTGTGGTAGCAAATTCCAACACCCACCTTTATGATTTTTTTTATATGTATATAGTTATACATAGATTGAATAAGGGATATAGTCTCAATTATCAATTTCGATGATGGTTGTGCAAAATTGTAATTGGTGGCCTTTTTTTGTAAGGAAAGTGTACTGAGTACATTTGGTATACCTTTGCACCGTGTTTAGTAGTTGTTCATAATACACCATTGGATCCATGCAAGAAATTTTTAGACTTTCAAGAAAACATGAGTCCTCCAAAGAAGAGTGGTGGGCTCTTGATATTAGTTATTCCAGGGACTGAGGATTCCATGCTGAAACATAGTGATCAAAGAATTTTTTACTACTTGAAGCTCATGTTAGTTGGATCAATCAAGCATGTCCATATTTAGGGTACTTAGAAGCCACAAGAAACCATGGACATGTGTTGATCCATGTTGTTTCCACTCATACCTATACCAGTAATACTTTGTATGGAAAAGCCTCTCAATAACCTTTTCACAGAAAATGGTGAACCGCAAGTGCATGTAGAAGGCTGTTATGTGTGGGTTATGGATGATATTTTTTGTGATGCATCTTTGAGAGTATGGAATTTATAGTTGGGAAAAGATCAATTAATTTGTGCAAATTAGGTCATTTTATGTCTATAGAGCTCAGAGTAAAGAAGAGAGTCAATGTTCCAAGTTGTTGGATCATCACCATAAGGTATTGATGGAACTTTCCCCAACATGAGTGCACCCCTCAAAAATATGCACCAAAGTGAACAAGCCAGTTTGCTATTTGGGTGTGTAGCACATCCTAAAGAAATTTTTATAAAGCAACCACAAACTTTGGGATATTTTATTCCAAGTTTCTTTAATGAAAATAGAAGCTGACTGTTGGCTTCAATGTCTCATTATCAAATTATAAAGGTAATATCTAAATATGACATGCCTCCCAAATCTATTATCATAGTGTCTCCTTAAGTGTAGTGCATATTTATGTAAGTTTATCTGTATGCTTCTCGATTGTAGGGGAATCACTTTCTAGTGGAGATCAATGTTCGAAAAGCCATGCTTAGTAGCCCTTTTGTATTGTATTCAATGATATGGTTAGAATTTATCTCAAGCCAAGAAAAAATATCTTGACTAATGTCTTCAATCCTCAAGGCATCTCTAATTTCCTACAATTCTCAAGGAGGGTTGGGAATCAATGGAATAAATGATGATGAGTCCTGAAGCTTGACTTCCTCATGAGCAACACTTTTTTGGAGTTGCCATTGGTTTGGCTATGTTATGTATTGGTTCTTTCATTATGTGTAAAAGATCAAAGATGTCAGTACTTGTAGCAAAAAGATAATTTAAAGCATCACAATCAATTGCAACATCACTATAGTATGGATCATTCTTAATTTTGTATATTAATGCATCCATGGCATTATGTTTGTCTACATAAAAATCATAGTTCATCCCTTAAATGCTAGTTTTTTGAATAGTCACCTCTTCAACATTATATAGGTGATGTGGTAACAAAGTTACAATGGCCATGATTTCTTGAGGTAAGCTTATAGTATGGCCACAATATTTGTATTGGCCTCCTCTAGCATGGGTTGCTTAAAAAACTGGAGCAACTCTAGCTATAAGAATTTCTTCAACCCAAGTAAGCTTTGCAAGGACATGAAGTTATGGTCCTTGATCCATCTTGTTCACTAAACTAAATCTATGGAAATCCTATTTAGAAGCACAACATAGATAAATGGTGTTTGTGTTGGATTCTTGTACTTTCATGCTAGCATAGCTTTCCTTGCAAACACTACAAAATTTAAAATCAAACAAAGCATCAATGCTCCAGTAGAAGGACTACATTGGAATGCAAAAAGAATCTCCAAACATGATGCTAAAGTGGTGGTGGCTAACAATTCCAATGGAAATCCATGCTCAGCAAGTGTTTGTTGAGATCTATAGCCACCCATTGTTGAGGAACCTTCATTGTGAAGGTTGTGCTAAAGCTGGAAAGGAATTAGGGTGTAGGACATTAGAAGTGAGCATGTTGTTCCAATGAACTTGTCAACAATTGCGGTGTAGTTGCTTGATTAGGCAGGGTCAAGCAAAGATGAACCATGACTCTCTGTTGCAAGTATTTGGCTCAATGACTTGCAAAAATCTAGTCTCTATGCCACACATAATAGAGTTGGATTCTTTAGCATTTTGTTGTCTTTTTCTGGTCCACACTTGATGTAGGATTGGAACTTGAACAAGGTGAAGGAGCCTACAACCATAATATGAGGAAAAAAATAAAATGCTTGCAAACATCAACTTAAAGAATAATGGCAGAACTAAAGAGGTCAAGCTAATCGAATATGAAACAATATAGCCAAAGCTAGAGAACAACACTCAACAAAGCCCTATGGGAAACAACATAAACTCTATAACATTAACTATTTTACTATGTTGCAACCATTGACACAAAATGGAAACAATAGATGAAACAATAATGGTTTCAATAGTGTCCCAAATGGAAAACCCACAAAATAGAAGAATCCATAATAACAAAACCATGGAAAAAAAAAATTGCACGCGCAAAAATTCTTTTTTTAATATTTCATTATGGAGAATAACCAAACCATACATATATGCATATGTATATGTAAATGCATGTATGCATATGCAATGCATTCTTGATGGAGAGTGTAATGAAGGGAAGGTACAATATAGTTTTTAAAGGAGAGTGTAATGTTGCTACTACTTATGCTTATGGATTGTTCCTTCCTTCATTCCACTCTCCATCTAAAAGAACTTCACTTTTTTTATTGCATATGCATATATACATATACATATGCATGCATATGTATATAAATATATGCATACATATACATATGCATATGCATATATGCATAACCATATGCATATACATATACATATCAAACAATGCTACAAAGTGTAACAACAAATTTGTACATGTAATAGTGATTTTAATTGATGAAAAAACTAACCATGCATATGGAAAAGAGCCAATACAATTCTCAACAACAAAAAGGAAAAAAGGAATAACTCCTAGCAAATCCCCAAGCATGAACAAAAATTGTTTACCATTATAATGAATGCTAAGATCAATATTTAATATTATAGTTAGATACAACCTATTATACATATGAACGTTTTTTGAAAAGAAGGCCTACTCTCTTCCCTACCATATTTAATATTTACAATTGTTTTATCAATATTTTTTATTATAATGCAAACATAATATGGTGGCGAGTGATGAAGATATTTTTTAGAGAAAGTATGTTGAAGTGGACAAATATGTAGTATACATGTAATGCACATAATCATCATGTGAAAAATTTGAGGTAAATGCATCAAAATATTGCTGCCCTACAGTGCATGCAACTAGAAATGCTACAAAATCCATGTAAAATAGCATGACTTGTAATTTCTTGAAAATTTCCATTAATTTCTTAGTCATGACAAATGCCACAAATTTTGTAGCATTCTTTATAGGCCAAAATAGCTCATTTTTTTTCTTCATCCTCACAATATTAAATGCAACACGTGTTTGGAAAATAATTAACCAATGAACTGCATATCCCATGATTATGCGGATTTATGTTTGTAAAAGCACCATGCTCATCAAGGAAAAATAGTTTGATGTTTATGAATAAAATGGCATGTCATTCACTATATAGGCTATCATTCTAAAATTTAGCCAAGGAAAAACAAGCTAGTGTGGGTGTTTGTTGCAAGTATTTGGGCTAAGCAAGAACATACATTTTCCACCACTTTGATCAATGGTGAAACCAATGTTTCTTATTACACTTAAAATACAACCTATCATTCTAAGAACTCTTAGTTGAGGCTGAAATAAGTAATAACTAAAAAGGTGCATCTAACTTCAAATACCTATATATCAGTGTACATTTTATTTTGCATGCCCTAAATGAACCTGTAGGAATCTATTTTGTACATATATATACACACAAAAATAATGTGTGTGAATGTATGTATGTGGAATTACATTTGGAGAATAGGTATACTGTCTAACACTCTAATAAATACTAAGATCAATGTTTAATATTGCACTTAATATATAGTCTACCATACATATGAATGTTATGTGAATCTAATCTCATAAACTTACATAACTACACATACAAAAAATAATATGAAACACATCAAAACAAGGCCTACTCTCTACCCTACCATATTGGATCATGGAGCCTCATGGGTTCTCACCAAACCCCCGAGAAAGAACATACATTGTCCACCACTATGATCAATGGTGAAACCAATGTTTCTTACTACACCTAATATAGATCACATCATTCTAATACTTCCTTTTTGAGTCTAACAAGAATAATAGCCAAGCCTTGGCAACTAGTATCATGCATTAGATGCATATGTAGGAATTTTTTGCTTGGAAATATACACACTAAAAAAGTATGTGGAGAAATGTATGTATGTGTCATTATATGTAGACAATATACATATATAGATGAATGGAAATTTATAGATATACATACATATTGATACATGTGTTGAATAGGGCGATCAAACTTCAAAATTCATAGAAGCTTGCAATTTTGGCTCATAGCTTTGATAGTAGGTAAAGCCGCAAAAGAATTCCCAACAATGCCTTATTGAAAATTGTGTAGACTTTCGCTACCTCTTCTGATGTTTTAAATGGAAGGTGCTATTACAACCATCACCACTACATGGAAACCATACAAAAATTAATGTTGATGCGAGAAGGGTGAGCTTCTATGAAGGTGCAAGTTTGATCATCTATTGTGAAGTTTATGTGAAGGTGGTTGGAGGTTATTTTGTGTTTTTTACATGGGGAAATGATTCTGAAAGAAATACAAAAGTCTTGGTAAAGGCACAATTGATCGGAGTGATGGAAAATTTATGTCCCCTATGTGCATATATGATTGTATGTCATAGTAGATGCAAGCAACATTGATTCCATAAGGCATTGTTGATTGTTGTTCTCAAGCTTAGGGTATACTATTTCATTTTTGATAAGGTACTATTGAAAAGGCTATATTGTTTCATTTTAGATAAGGTACTATTGAGAAAAGACTATATTTTTGCATGGGTTTGTTACTATGATTTTTTCTTTTATGTCACCACTGATCACTATTTTGGAAAATGTATTTTCTCTATTTTCATATATGTATGTATTTAATACTAAATACCAAAAACATTGATACATAGTGTTCCCTATGTTTATTCTATTAGGGAATTCTTGGAATGATAAGCTATATTTTAAGTGTTATAACAAACATTGATGCCGCCATTGATCTAACTTTAGGAACTCACATGTAGCAGTGATATACTCTACAATCAACCAACACAAGAAGATTAAAACTATAGAAAAAAAATGAAAAAACTATGGAAACCTCTATTTGTGTGGTTGTCCCCTATTGTGTGAACTTTGGCCATAATTTTCATTAGCCTTCCTCATTTTTCACCCTTCTGGTGCCCAAATTCTGGTTGGGGAAAAGGTGGCATATTTTTTTATTTTTTAAATAAAAATAATTTGGCACATCAATTGATGTAGGAGCATCCTTGGTTCTTGGAAATCTTGCATCGACCAAAAATATTTTCATTTCAGCCAGTTCTTGTTCAGTTGGAAGATTCAACATTTCATCATATTTTCTCAGTAGACCTTGTGGATATACACTTTCATCATAGACATGTTCTTTTTCCTTATTCCAAGATTTTAGATTTATTGGATCTTTTTCTGGTAAGTTATTGCTTATGGATTTATGTGGCAATTTCCTGAATGGAAATTGAAATAATTTCAAACCTGATGGCTAGTTTGATTACTTGTTGATCTTTCCCCTATTTTGCAGATCTTGATGGTGTGATTTGAATTGTTCTCTAGAGTGTACCCTACCTTAATTTAGGTCCACACTTCATCCTATGCATCCATCGAGGAGTAATTCAAATTTGAGGCCAACCTATTCATGTACACATTAGATTTTCCTTCATAGGAGATTGTAACAATCTTTGGCTGATGTGGATGATTCAAGATCTCAAGAAATTATATAAAACATTGTAATCTATCATTAGGAAAGTATATTTGAGAAAGATAATATTCGATCTATAATATTTTCACTCACATTAAGGAGAATATAGGAAGATGGTATTTTGAGCATATTGTATGAGGCCTGTGAGCCAAATTTGTAAGCCTGAATGTTTTCGGTTGTTTGTAATTGCATTTTCTAATAATAAGAATGTTTGAATCTACATTTTATTCCATATTCTATGTTGCTTTAATTCCAACTCTTTCTACATGGGTCCAAACCATTCCATTTGAGGACCCTCCTATCATGGCTACACTAGATTGGTATCAAAGTGAGATTAAAGTTTCGTGAGAGATCATCAGAGTTTGTGAAGTCCTATTGAAGATTTGTTGTGGGGTGGTGGATGGAGGATCTGACCCACATCTATAAAGGACTTGTGTAAAGATGGCAGGAAGAAGAAATGTTAGAGGAAATGGAGCACATGGAAATGTAGACCTGAATATAATGGAGATGTTGAGATAAATTGCTTCTAGATTAGATGAAATTGAAACCACCCAGAGGAGAGGTTAACCAGTTGATGATGTGAGTGATGAAGAGGTAGAAGTATAAGAAGAAAAGGAAATAGAAGATAAACCTAGCTTGGATCGGGAAGAAGAAAGGTTCATAAGAGCCATAACTAGAGTGAATACTAGACCACATTTCAATCCACCAAATTATAATGGTAAGTCAAGTTTGGATGAATTACTTGATTGGATAATGAAGATGGAAAAATATTTTGATTTGAAGGTATCACTAAAGACAAGAAGGTCAAATTTTCTTGTACAAATTTGAAAGGAAATGCATCCCTTTGGTGGGAAAATTTGTAGATAGATAAACAAAGAAGAGGAAAGGAGAAGATAAAATCATGGGATCATATGGTGAATAAGTTGAAGAAAAACTTCATGTCCATAGATTATCAGATCAGTTTGTTCCAAAAGTTGTAGAATTTGAAGCAGAAGGAGTTAAATGTGACAAAGTATACTGAGGAGTTCTACAAGTTGAATATAAAATCTGGACATTCAAAGGATGAGGTTGAACAAGTAGCTAGATATGTGAATGGTTTGAATCCCTCTATATAGGATGATATTAATTTGATCAAGTTTTTGAATGTGGAGGAGGCATATTGATGTTCCCTAAAAGTAGAAGAGAAACTAAATAAAATACATGAGAAGAGATAGGGAGGAAGAGGTGGAAGATTTCAAAGAAATATTTTTTACTTGAGGAAGGGGAACTTTTGCAAATCAAAATAAAGATAATGAATTCAATAAGAATGATAATTCATACCATAGAGATGATGGAAACTCTTGCCAAAGAGGAGGATATGGTGGCTACCAGAATGAAGGTTATAGAAAAGATGATAGAGGATAGGAGAAAAGAGTATTCAAGGGAACTTTTTTTAAGTGTGGTGGAGGAAATAGAGCATTTGAATGTAATCAAGGAGAGACAAGAAGAAAGATAGAGAAAAATAGAAGGAGAAAATTAGAAGGACAACCTTTGTTGAGGAATATTATGCCAGATCATCAAATAAACTGGAAGAAGGAGAAGTGTTGGTGAACAAAAGAGTATTATGTCAAAGTGAGATGGAGGAGGAACCATTGCAGAGAAATAATTTGTTTCAAACTAGATGCAAGGTGGCTATTGATAGTGGAAGCTCTCAGAACCTAGTTTCTAAAAAAATGGTGATGAAATTGAAGCTGGAAAGATTGAAACACCCGAAACCCTATCAGATAGCATGGATTCAAGATGAGCATAAGGTACAGGTAAGTGAATAATTTTTGGTGAAATTGAGGTAGGAAATTACCATGATGAAGTTTTGTGTGATATCATGCCTATGGATGTATGCCATGTTTTGTTGGGAAGGCCTTGAAAGTATGATAGACAGGCTATTCATGATGGAAATAAGAACACATATACCATTCATGGTAATGGGATGAAGAAGACTTTGTTACCATTGGAGGATGTTCCTAAGGTTGTGTGTTTTTACAAATGCTAGAATTTTTTCAATTGATGGAAGGATATTTTTGGATGGACTAAGACATGAGAACATGTGATATTCCTTGGTTTCTATGAAGACTAAAGACTTGAACCATTTAGAAGAACAACCAGAAGAGGGTATGTGCAGGATCATCATGCAAAAAATAGGCCCTTAAGTGGCAAAAAATTTAGAAAATTCAGTGTTAGGCAACTTGACGTAAATATTTGAATAAGTTATCTATATTATTTCAAAAATATGTAACGATAGAATTTGTAGAAAATTGAATATAGTTTCTAAAATACTAGGTTTATTTAAAAATAAATAAAATCTTATTTCCAGGAAAGTTTGAAATTTCAATGCAAAAGAGTACTCTTAAATTTCAAGGAAAAATAAGAAGTAGGTTCCATTCGACCACCCAACCATAATAAAAATGATAATAATTTTGTAAGATTTTATATATACAGAGTGACTCCAAGGTCCGATGTGATGCATATATTTTTTGTAATTTTTTCCAAGTAAATAATTAATTATGAATTTTTTATTAAAACTTTTAGAAAATATAAAACTCGGCCCTCATTCTGACCACCTTAACTCTGGCTCAAAAACTTCTATGAAATTCCTGGACGTTTCTTTTTAATCCTATATTATGAAGGATAGAATGTGACACATGTTTCAAATTCAAAAATATGACATCAGTTTTTGAAAGTTATAGATGTTTTTCAATTACCTATCAGACGTAGACTTTACTTTAGTCATAATTCTAATAGAAAATGAATAATAATAATTTATTAAATTCAAATTAAATCATAATTTATATTTTTGGAAAGCTGAGAATCTCCTCTAAAAACCCTTTTCGTTTCATTAATTTTGGATGAAAAAAAAGTTATCAGCCACATACCCTACAAATACCCATAATATTGCCACTTTTTGGTGCACCATGATCCTGCACATACCCAAGAGATAGAGGAGATGCTAGCATAATATGAGGAAATCATCTCACAATAATGTACCTGATGGATTACCAACTATGAGTATAAGTCATTGGATGGACCTGATTTCTAGAGCTAGTTTACCTAATAAAGAAGCACACCATATGAAACCTACAAAGAATGAAGAATTGAATAGAAAAGTACAAGAATTGTTGAGGAATGGTTTGATCAAAGAAAGCTTAAGTCCTTGTGTAATATCTATTGTGTTGGCACCTAAGAAGGATGGAGAATTGAGGATGTGTATAGACTCTAGAGCCATAAAGAAGATTATAGAGAAGTATAGATTTCCTTTGCCACGAATGGATGACGTTATGGATTGTTTGAGTGGAGCTAAATAATTTACAAAGATAGATTTAAAGAGTGGATATCATCAGATCATAATCAAAGAAGGGGATGAGTGGAAGACAATGTTCAAGAGAAATGAAGGATTGTATGAGTGGTTGTTGATGCCTTTTGGACTTAAAAACACATTGAGTACTTTGATGAGCTTGATGAATGAGGTATTGAAGAAATTCTTAGGTAATTTTGTGATTTTTTTTTTTTTATGACATCTTGATTTTTAGTAAGAATAGGAAGGATCATTTGTTTCATATAAGACAAGTTTTTTAGAGGTTGAGAGAAGAGTAGTAGTTGTTAAACATTAAGAGGTGTAGTTTCATGAAGGAAGAATTGGTATATTTGGGATTTGTGATATTTTTGGATGGATTGAAGATGGATCCTAAGAATGTAAGAGAATTGTTGAATGTCCTACACTAGAAAATATTGGAGAGGTAAGATAGTTTCATGGATTGGCTAGTTTCTACCAAAATTTCATTAGGAATTTTAGTTCTATTTGCAGTCCTATGACAAAAACAATGAGAGGGGATAAAAATAATTTTAGATGGACATCTGGAGAAAACCAGAGTTTGGAGTTTTTGAAATAGAAGGTGACTAAGGAGCCTATGTTGGATTTACCAAAATTTTGTAAGGTATTTCAAGTAGATTGTGATGCAAGTGGGAATGCAATTAGGGCAGTATTAAGTGAAGAAGGAAGACTAGTAGCTTATTTCAGTGAGAAATTGAATGATGTTATTGAAATATGTGCCTCAATCCTTACTGACATGGAACTCCTGAAGGGAAAAGTTGCTATGACACTATTCATGTTTGGCTGACAAAACTGTTCTAAATCTAGCTGATAGGTTCATGTCGCCAAGACAAAGTTCATGTCTTGCCGAAATGACTATCATTGTGACTCTCTGTGTTTGGCGTGACCTTTTGTCGAATGGAGAACACTGGGTGACAATTTGTTCTTATCGAGCTAGCTCACGGGTGTCGGGGATAAGTCTCAGTGAATGGTGTAAGTCTCGTTGACGTCGGGTTAATGCTAGGGCTTCAATTAGATGTCCCAGCGAGTATGTAATATCTCACCAACAAAGGATGCTCTTGGGTGTCAAGGCGAATGTTGATGTAGCTCATGGGTCGCGGGGAGATGTCTCAGCAATGAAGCTAAGTCTTATCGATAGAAGTCTTTAGGTTATCTTTGGGTGCTTAGAGAAACATCTTAGTGAAGGGCTTATGTCTTGTCGACTCGGTAAGACATGATGTAGCTCACTAAAACGTCATGGTGAAAGTCTTGTGTCTTGCCGATAGTAAGTCTTTGGTAAGACCTAGGGAGCTCAGAGAAAGTTCATGGTGATAGACACGATTCTTGGCGATAGTGTGACGTTCGGTGGAAGTTCTACTTCGATGTGAGTCTTTTTGAAGAGCGATAGTCATGCCAAATGGCTCATGCTGGCATGACTTCAAGTTTTTGACATAAGGTCTTAGCGACATCAGTATGTCTTGCCAATGGATTCTCTAGATTTGATATGACTTGTTCCATTCAATATGAGCCTCACCGATAAGGAAAACCTTAGCCGATAGGATTGAAGTGGACATCGTTGGTTTCGTTGTGACTTATACATTCGTTATAGCATCTTGTCAACCTAGGGAAGCTATAGCGATGTCGATAGAGAAAATTTGTGGCATCGAGGAGACACTGTGAGTGTCTCACTAATATGCCAACAAAGTTGAATGCTCTTGACCAGTCTTACCATCCTAGGTGGAGCTTTGTGGACCAATCACAAGAAGCAGTTCTAAAGCATGATGACAGTTGATTTTATGCATCAATTGCAATGCTGGAAAAATAGCATGTAGGGAAAGATTAAAGCTCAAATGGAAACTGTCTATGTTTGGAAATGGCAGATAAGGATGCACAAAAGACAAAATCTGAAGCGAATAAGATTTAAATCAGATCAATTATGTTTGGAAGAGAGCGATGAGTTTATCGAATTGTATGAGAGATTTTCTAAGAGAGTCTGAACACTGAGAATAAGCTACTGTGACTAACACCAGAAAGTTGTCTTTCTAATTGTATGTAATTTTGTTACTGTAATACAAAGAGATACAACTTGGTGTGGTGCATTTTTTCTTGAAAGGGTTTCCCATGTAAAATCTATTGTTTGATTTCTCTTTGTGTATTTGCTCTATTTCTTTATATCTTTCATGTGTGTCTTAATTAGATTGTAATTTGAAAAAAAATTAAAAGCACTGCATTGCATTCTTCCCTATGGTTTTGGCATTAGGAAAGTGTTTCTGCACCTCTGCTTTCCTTATAGATGCTAGGAGAAGATATTCAGTGTATGATCAGGATTTTTATGCTATAGTTCAATCCTTGAAGAATTGGAGACATTAATTGTTACCTAAGAATTTTTTTTTGTATATGAATCATCAAGCATTGTAGTATTTGAATATTCAGGGCAAGTTGAATCAGAGACATATGAGATGGGTAGAATTCATATAAAGTTATACTTTTGTTTTGAAACATAGGAGTGGAAAGTCAAATAGGGTTGTTGATGCTTTGAGTAGGAGAAGGAATTTACTGGAAGAGATGAGAGTGGAGGTATTAGGCTTTGATGAATTCAATAACTTGTATGAGGAAGACCCAAATTTTGTAGAACCTTAGAAAGCTTGTAAAGAAATAATCTTGGAGAATAGAGTCAATGGTTGGATTATTTCATTTCAGAGGATATTTTTTTAGAGGAAATCAGTTGTGTATACCCTAGAGTTCAATAAGGGATAGCTTGGTCAAAGAAAAAGATAGTGGAGGATTGGCAAGACACTTTGGAGTTGACAAGACAGTAGCATTGGTAAGTGAATTACTTTTGGCCATAGATTCATAAGGATGTTAGGAAATTTGTGCAGAGTTGTAGAGTTTGTCAAGTTGCAAAAGGGAGTAGTTAGAATGTGGGATTGTATAAGCCTTTGAGAGTTTCGGAGAGACCTTGGGAGGATATCAACATGGATTTCATATTTGGTTTACTAAAGACACGGAGGGGTAATGATTCCATATTTGTGGTAGTGGATCAATTTTTTAAATGGATCATTTCATACCTTGTAAGAAGACAACAACTACAGTACATGTAGCATACTTTTTTTCAAGGAAATGGTTATATTGCATGGATTACCTAGGATTCTTGTTTCAAATAGAGACAAAGTTTGTTGGTTACTTTTGGAGGATAGTTAGGAAGAAGTTAAAGACGAATTTAAAGTTCAGTTCTACTTTTCAATCATAGACTGATTGATAGAAAGAGGTAGTAAACAATAGTTTTGGGAATTTGCTAAGATATTTGGTTGGAGAGAATATTGAAAGTTGGGATTCAGTCCTTGCACAAGCAAATTTTTCATAAAATAATTCAGTGAATAGGAATACCAGAAATACATCTTTTGAGATTGTTATAGGAGCTCATCCTAGATGAATATCATAATTTTGAGACATCAATAAGAAAGACAAAAGGAGTGCAAAAGTAAAGGAATTTGTAGAACATATGAAGACAGTTCATACTCAAGTAAAGCGATAGTTGGAGGATATGAACCGTAAGTATAAGGAGCAAGCAGATGAAAATAGGAGACATAAGGAGTTTGAAGTTGGAGATGAAGTGATGGTGTATTTGAGAAAGGAAATATTTCTAGTTGGTGCATATAATAAGCTAAAGATGAGGAAGTTTGGACCTTGTAAGATTCTAGGAATTTTGATTCAGAAAATGCATATGAAATGGAGATACTGAATGGAGTGGGTATATCACTTGTATTCAACATTACAAATCTACATCAGTACCATGAAGTATAATTTAGTGGAGACTATAAAGAGGAAATGGAGAAGTAGTTTCCTAAACAACAATCAAATGAAATAGAAGAGATTTTGGATACTAGAGATGAGAGGAAAACATGTGGAAGATAGTACAAAGAATACCTTTTGAAGTGGAATGGCAGAACAATGGAGGATTCTTCTTGGATTTTTTAGGCTGAGGTAGACCATCTTTATTTCCCTTTAGCCCCAAAAAATTGAGGGACTCACGTTTCAATCAACCCCAGATGTCTGATGTAGGAGCATCCTTAGTTCTTGGAAATCTTGCATCAACCAAAACTATTTTCACTTCAATTTTTTCTTGTTTTAGTTCTTTTTTAGTTGGAAGATTCAACATTTCATTATATTTTCTCACCAAACCCTGTGGATCTACTCTTGCATCATAGAAATGTTTTTTTTCCTTATTCCAAGATTTCAAATTGAATGGATCTTTTTTCAGAAAGTTATCACTTTTGGATTTATGTAGAAGTTTTCTGAACTAGCACCAGAATAATTTCAAACCTAATGGCTAGTTCAATCACTTCAGGATATTTCTCATGCCTTGTAGATCTTGATGGTGTGATTTGAATTGTTCCATGGAGTGTCCTTGACCTAAATTTAGGTCCACACTTCATCCAATGCATCCACTAAGGAGTAATTCAAATTTGAGGTTGACTTATTCATGCACACATTAAATTTTCCTTCATCGAAGATTGTAATAATATTTGGTCGACAAAGATGATTCAAAATCTTAAGAAATGATATAAAACATTGTAATCGATCATTAGGAAAGTCGATTTCAAAAATATAAGATTTAATTTGTAATATTTTCACTCGCATTAAGGAGCATATGGGAAGATGGTATTTTAACCATGTTGTATTAGGCTTGTGAGTTGAATATGTAGGCCCAGATGTTCTTGGCTATTTTATTTGCATTTTCTAATAATAAGAATGTTTGAATTTGTATTTTCCTCCATATTTTGTGTTGCTCTCATTGTGTAACTCTAGTTGCATGGTTTGGACAGTTCTCTTTGAGGATCCTCCTATCATGGCTACACCATCAATAGAGAAGGCCAATGAAATTAAATGTTGGTTGGCATCAACATGAATCATTTTATGGTTTCTATATGGTGACAATTTTTTTAAAGTAATACAATAGTCCATGTTCTTGAAGGATGGTTGTTATTTTTCTAGACCTCAGTAAGGATTTCCTACAATGGGAAGTTGTATATTAAGTGTCAGATGAAACATTGGTGAAATCCTTATTGAGGCCTAGAAAAATAACAACTATCCTTGAAGCTATACAAAAACAAACAACAATGCCATATCGAGAAGAAAATGAACTATTTTATTAATTTTCAACCATTCTCACTGCACAAAAACCATAGATCAAATAATTTATTTGAGGCCAAAGAACAACAATCAATAATTTCTTTATGGAGAATAGCATAAACTATTTTATTACTTTAACAAACAAGAACAATTTCAATAAATTCACTATGTTTCTCTCGAATAGGGAAACTACAAATGTCAATTGAAACATATGTACTCGTTCTTTTGTCAACTATTGTGAAAATTTTGGATAAATGGACATAGGGACAAGCCATTCCAAGTAGCAATAATTTTTTGTGGAGAATTTGAAGTATAGGCCTACAAAAAATAGTAATTATCTTATGAAAAGAATAAGCATAGGAAGGAGTATATATGAATGCTCTCTGCATATGATTTCACATGCTTACATATCCGCACATAGGGATGAATGTTTTCTATCTCTAATTTCACAAACATACATATTTGAACATAAGGAAAGTAAAATGAACAACAACGAAAGAACACCTACTCTCCACCCTACCTTATTGGGTCATGGAGCCACATAGGCTCTCACCAAACCCCTGAGCAAGAACATACATTGCCCACCACTGTGATCAATGGTGAAACTAATATTTTTTATTACACTTAATATAAATCCTATTATTGTAAGGATGCCTCTTTGAGGATGAAATAAATAACAACTATCTTCCCAAAACAATAAGCATGGGGAGGAGTATATATCAATGTTGTCTACATTTATTCACATACATACATTTCTACACACAAGAAAAGAAGAATGGAACACTACAAAAAGACACGTACTTTTTTGTGTGTATATATTTCCAAGCAACAGATTCTTACATATGCATCCAACACATGGAATACATATATTTTCAATTGCAAAACAAAATATACATCAATATATATGTATCTGAAGTTAAATGTACATATATATGCATTGTTGAGTGTTGTTTAATAGCTTCAAAAATATTATTTCATCTATGATTTCCATATATTTACATATATTTGCAATTGCAAAACAAAATATACATCGATATATATGTATCCAAAGTTAAATGTACATATATATGCATTGTTGAGTGTTGTTGAATAGCTCCAAAAATATTATTTCATCTATGATTTCCATGTAGTGGAAATGGTTGGAAAGCAATAAAAGTGTCTGCAGATACACTTACAAAGGAATATCTATATAGATATATATGCATCTAAATTTTTATGTAGACAAAACACATATATATCCATAGGTGGATTTCAAATATATGAATTTTTTTTGCATCTAATGATAGAAACATACAGATCTACACATAGGAAATATAAAGTGAAACACAAAAAAATGAGGCCTACTCTCGACCCTACCATATTGGGTCATTGAGCCTCATGGGTTGTCACCAAAATCCAGAGCAAGAACATACATCATCCACTACTCTAATCAATGGTGAAATCAATGTTCCTTATTACACTTGATATACAACCTATCATTCTAACAACTCCTTCTTTGAGGCTGAAAGAAATAATAACTAAAAATGTGCATTTAACTTCATATTCCCCAAATAATAAACATGGTGAGAAGTATATATGAATGTTGTACCTACATATCTACACAAAGTAAAAGAGAAATGAAACACATACATTTTGGGTTTATATATTTCCAAGCAACAAGTTCCTACATAGGCATATAACAAATGGAATACATATATGCAGCTATGAAACAAAAGATACACTAATATATATATATATATATATATATATATATATTATTTCCATGTAGTGGTGAATAGTTGCAAATCAATAAAATAGTCCACATATACAACCGCAATAAGCATTAAAACAATCCACATATACGACCACAATAATATTTAGCATTCTAAAGTCACCAAAGCAATTAAATAGTTTATGTTATTTTGAATAAGGCATTGTTGATTGATGTTATGTAGCTTCAGGTGCTATGAAGATTAGGAGCCACCACTGTGACAAGGTTTTTTCCAAACAACATTCATATATATCCACACCTAAACTTGTCAATAGATGTAAGAAAAAATATAGATAATTTTAAATATAGATATATATGTTTGTTGCCTAAGAAGAGGAAGTAAACATTTCTTGGAATAGCTTGTGATGGCAACATTATTTCATGTATGGGCTGCATATATTAGCGATGGTTGCAATATAATAGGTTCCATTCAAAACTTAGCAAAGTAATTAAAGAATTTATGTTATTTTCAATAAGGAATTGTTTAGTGTTGAGTTGTAGCTTGAGCTGCACAACATACATAGTTATCCACACCTATACTTGTCAATGCATATGAGAATATATATATGTGTGTGTGTATAGACACACACACACACACATATATATATCTATGTATGTATAATTTTAAATGTAATTCCATGTATCAACAAGTATAAATGTAGATATATATGTGTGTTGTATGCATCTTGATTTACATACATATATGTGTAACATGACTTTATGAATGGAGAGCCAGGACCAGTATATTGAACATTCAACCAACATTAGAAGGTTAAAAGCATAGTCATGAGATTGAAATAAGTATGGGTTGAAGGGAACGAACATTATAGCCAGTAATCATATGATATCCATACACAATATGACTTTATGAATGGACATGCCAAAGAAATAGAGAGAACATTTAAGTAGCATTAGAAGATTATAATGGACATATATGAGAATATTTTGCACTAATCCATCAAGAGAAGTTTAAAACCACAAAATAAAATGTTGAAATTTTGATTACATTCTACATTTTAATCATTACAATGATAAATTTTGATAACTTGGACTAAACCAAAATCACAAAATAATTATGCAGTAGATAGATGACAATCATGATAGAACAACACAAGAAATATTATAACAATTAAATTTTGTATTTGAACTTGTTCAACTATTGAACACCAACATTACATCCAACAAAAATTGTGGAGAGATAAAAGTGTGTGGCAATCAAAAAAGACAAGAAGCAAACAACTATAGTGATATTTAAAACTAGACATATTAATATATAGATAAACACATGACCTCATAGATACATGTGGAAAATGCATACACACACATACACACTCAAACATACATATAAACTATTAAATTTGCATGCACATACACATACAAATGCATTAAAGATGCATATATCTACACAAATCTATATCAAGATATTGTATGCACTCAAAAATAATTATCAAGGAAATAGTGAAATATATTGAAATTTATGCATTTTGTTATGATGCATGTCTCTTATAGGCCAATGGCAGACAATGCAAGAAAAGTGTGAATACTCTGCAAAAAATATATGAAATTTCCCTAAATTCCTACCAAATGTGGATGATTGTGATTTACAATATTTGTTGCAGCTAAAGATGCAAGTCCACATGGGTGAGATTTTGGCCAATAATTTTAATGAGGCTACAACAAGCTTATGATATATTCTAGCTAAATAGCTTTATATGTTGCAATACGAGTCTTATGGTATAATGATTGCTCAATATGTTATCAACGGTGTCACCTACACTTCTTTTTTTTCACTAGTAGATTTGATCAACTAATCGAAAGCAATGGGATGTTGAGAACTGCATCATGACTCTAAAAGGAGAACATGACTCTAGAAGAAAAAAAATAGGGAAAGAGGTAGCACAAAATGAACCAATTATTGGCATATGATATGTAGGAACATAAATAACTATACATGGTTGGGTATGTGCAGGATCATCGTGCAAAAAATAGGCCCTTAAGTGGCAAAAAATTTAGAAAAATCAGTGTTAGGCAACTTGACATAAATATTTGAATAAATTATCTATATTATTTCAAAAATATGTAACAATAGAATTTGTAGAAAATTGAATTTAGTTTCTAAAATACTAGGTTTATTTAAAAATAAATAAAATCTATTTATGAAAAAATTTGAAATTTCAATGCAAGAGTACTTAAATTTCGTGGAAAAATGAGAAGTAGGTGTCTATCTGATTCACCCTAAACCATAATAAAATGATAATACTTTTGTAATATTTTATATATAAGTAGAGGACTCATGTCCGGATGTGATGCATATTTTTGTAATTTTTTCCAAGTAAATAATTAATTATGAATTTTTATTACAAATTTTAGAAAATATAAAAACTCATCTGTCCTGATCACCTTAACTTGGTCAAAACTTCATGAAATTTAATTTTTCTTTTTTTAATCCTATAGTATGTGAAGCATATAATGTGACACATGTTTTGGATTCAAAAAATATGATACCGCTTTGAAAGTTATAGTTGTTTTTCAATCAGCCTATCGATCGGACTTTAGTCGTAATTCTAATAGAAAATGAATAATAATTATTTATTAAATTCAAATTAAATCATAATTTATATTTTTGGAAAGCTGAGAATCTCCTCTAAAAACCCTTTTCGTTTCATTAATTTTGGGTGGAAAAAAGGTCGTCAGCCACATACCCCCATAATATTGCAACTTTTTGGCGCACCATGATCCTGCACATACCTGGTTACAAGATCATACTGGCTACAAAAGTGCATCTTAGATGAATACAAAAGGAGGGAAAATTTGAGCAAGAAGAAAACAAAATTATATTTTTACTGAATATAAACAAGGAAGAACATGGCAATGTTGACACATCTCAAAAATGGAACCATTTTTCCCTAACACATAAGCTACTCCCAAATGGCTACCAAATTAAAAGGTAAAAAGCACATAAATCGCTCAAATATAAATCAGTTAGATTATATATGACAGGGAACACTAATTAAAACCAAGCATTTTCATAGCTCATTAAATGCACATGACAAAGAGACAATACATTTATTAGCAGCAAAACCAAAATAAGGAACCAACTTACAACATTGGTGCCAGAGGGTTGTCCAGTAGCCTGGGGAGAGGCTAGTCTTTAAAAAATTGAGAGCTTCAATGCTAGTGGCTGACTATGAGCTTTATGCCACAAAAACAAAAAGGTCGAATGTTCAATTAAAGCAACAAAGGCTGACAAGCTCTATTCCCAATTTTTTATTTCAAATTTATTATGTTTCATTTTTTTTGTAGAGACATTAACAATGTGAGGGAAAAAAAATAATATAAAAAGGGAACATTTGGAAAACCCTTTGCAGATCATTTTGAAAATAGTCTATGCTCTGGTAAAACCCAACCAAGAATATACATTTTCCATCACTGTGATCAATGGTGGCATTAATGTTACATATAACACTTACAATACAACTCATCATTCCAAGAATGTCCCAACAAAATAAGCATAGGGATTAGTATGTATCAATGTTTTTTGCATCTACTATGACATACATGCATATCTAGACATAGGGAAAATATATTGTCCATCACTGCGATCAATGGTGGCATCAATGTTTCATATAACACTTAAAATATAGCTTATCATTCGAAGAATGTATCAGTATGTATCAATGTTGTTTCCATCTACTAGGGCATACATACATATATGTAGATAGGTGAAATAAAGTGAAACACAACAAAATAAGGCATTGTTCATAATTGTGATCAATTGTGACATCAATGTTCCATATAACATTTAAAATACAACCTATCATTCCCTACATGCAGATATGTATGTATCTATTGTTTTGTAGTGATGACTGTAATTAAATAAAATAATTAATGTTATACAGTCTATGTTGTTTTCCATAAGGTGTTGATGGTTATTTTTCTCTAGCTTTGGTTATATTGTTTCATTTTTGATAAGGTACTTTTGGGAAAAATAATTTTTCTCCGTGCATGGGTTTGTTACTATGAATTCTTCTCTTTTGTGTGGGTTTTCCATCTAGGTCATTGTTGAAACCAATATTTTTTTTATTTATGGTTCACATTTTTTGGCAATTTACTATGAATTCCATTGTTGTCTATGACACTATTGAATTCCATATTATTTCATTTATGGTTTGTGTGTGGTGCAGATTGTTTCCATATTAAGTGCAATAAGGATCAATGGTTTTACTAATGATCACAATGGTGGAGAATGTATGTACTTGCTCAGGTGTTTGGTGACATTCTATTAGGCTCCATGACACAATATGGTACGATGGAGAGAATCCCTTCTTTTGTTCTGTTTCATTTTTTGGGGGAAAATTTATCAAAGAAGAGACTTTTGTATTTATTTTGCAACCATCACCCCATGGAAAAAAATTTATCTCCAACCATCTTCACAAAAGCTCAACAATAGGTGATTGAACTTGCACCTTCATAGAAGCTCATTGTTCTAGCATCAACATTAATTGTTGCATGGTTTCCATGTAGTGGCGATGGTTGTACAAAATCTCACCATTGTGGCATCAACATTAATTGGTGTATGGTTTTTGTGTAGTTGTGATGGTTGTAATAACACCTACCATTTTAAACCTTAGAAAATGTAGTGAAAGTCTGCATAATTTTAAATAAGGAATTGTTGGGTGTTGTTCTATGGATTTTCCTACTATCAAAGCTCTGAGCCAAGATGTCAAGCTTTTATAAAGGCACAAGTTCAATCGCCCTATTCAACACATGTATCAGTATTTGCAACTATTCTTATATATACTTGTGGACATTTTTGTTTGCATGTATACATCTACATATGCATATGCATAAACATATATGCATGCAATTAAATTTTTTGAGTGCATACAACATGTTCATACAAATGTGTGTAGATATATGTGTCTATAATGCATTTGTATGTGCATATGCATGGAGGAGTAGTATTGCTAAATCCACAAGCCAACAACCACCAATGCCTTATTGAGAATAACATGAACTATTTTCATACTTTGCAACCATCGCCACTACACAAAAAGCATACAACAATTAATGTTGAAGCCAACAACCATTTTAATTTCACTGGCCTTTTCTATGAGCTTGCCAAACTATATTAAGTGCAATAAGAAACATCAATTTCACCATTGGTGATAGTGGTTTCCAATGTATCTTTTTGCTTGGTTTACGTTTGGTGGTGATGGTTTTGCATGGGTTTGTTACTATGAATTTTTGTGTGTTGTGGATTTTTCCATCTAGGTTGTTGTTGTAACCAATATTGTTTCATTTATGGCCTTTGTTTTCTTGTGATGGTTGCAATGTAATAAAAATAGTGACTGTTATACAATTTATGTTTTTTTTCCTTCTTTTGTTGTGTACCATTTAATTTTCCCTATGTGTAGATATGTATATTTGTGAAATGAGATGTAGAAAACATTCATATGTATGATAGCCTATATATTAAGTAATAAAAAACATTGATATCACCATTGAATACACTTGTGCACAATGTATGTAGGCCTACCGCAAAATAAAATAAATAGTTTTAATATTTTTTCATTTATCACATTCATTTTGTGGTGATGGTTGCAACATAATAAAATAGTTAATGTTATATAGTTTATGATGTTTTTCCTTCTTTTGTTGTGTGCCATTTAAATTTCCCTATGTGTAGATATGCATATTTGTGAAATTAAATGTAGAAAACATTCATATGTATGACAAATTGTATATTAAGTGTAATACAAAACATTGATATTACCATTGAATACGCTGGTGGAAAATGTATGCAGGCCTGCCACAAAATAGCATAATTTTTTTTATGACTTCGACAAGTTTTAAATTTAAGGTCTAGAAAACTAAAATGAAACATATCAATCAATAAGAGAAATAGGTATGTACCTTTCAGTCATTCTATTATGCAATAATTGAATCATGAAAATATTATTATAAGTAAAACTAATAATATCTTTTTGATTGGACCTTATGGTCCTTATTCTCAAACTCTATGATTAAATCTTTGACCCTTAGCACCTTGTTATGCCAATTACGTATCATATGAATCATGAAACATTATTTAGATAGGTAAACAAAACATTCACAGTCAACAAGGTCTAGATTCTCTATATTTTATATTCTCACATCCCATGTATGAGGGTTTCCCCTTATAAAACGATGAATTTATGGTGCATTGGATTTTTTCCAATTTGTACATATTTATAAAAAACAATGAAAGAAGAACATTAGACCATGCTATCTTCAAAACTTAGAAATATTTTTTCTTGATGACCATCGAAAGAAGACTGTTCTTCATATATCAATAAATAGAGAAGGTATTGATGAATGTTTTAAATTTGTTACTTTGTTAGAATTAGACATGACATGGGATCACATTTATTATTTGTTGGTTATTGATTGTGATGAAGTTATCATGAATTATTTTTTTTTTATTGGCACATAACCATACTATTATATGTTGAAGTTCATAGACATTCCTCATTCAATACATTCAATGAAAATCAAAGGTATGATGCATTTAGGTGCTAAATTTTCATGCACCACAATTAGTTGCAATGGAAAAAGATTAAAATATTAATTTTTTTAATGCATTAGCTCATGCATAAATTTGGATAGGATGTTTTATTCTAATGAAGCTATTCCCAATAAAATATAACAAACCTATAGCACAGTATTTTGTTTTAAATAGTGGATTAGATAGGCATAACCACAAAAAAAAGAGTTCACAACAAAAAACACATGCAAGGGAGGATTTTTATTTTTTGACAACATAATCTATTAATTTTCTTTGCAACCATTAGCACCACATGAAAAGCATAAATGAAACAATATAGCCAAAGCCACAGATTTTTTTTTGACAATGCCTTTTGGATAACAATATAAACTCTATAACACACACTATTTAACTACATATGAAAAATGAAACAATATAGCCAAAGCTAGAGAACAATATTCAACAATGCCTTATTGAAAACAACATAAACTATATAGTGTTGCAACCATCACCATAAAATAGAATCCTTAAATGAAACAAAATAATTCACAACAAACACATGGAAGTGGGGAAAAAAATAATCCTGACAACAAAATATGTTAAATAATTTCCTTGTAACCATTAGCACCACATCGAAAGCATAAATGAAAATATATTGGTTTTGAGAGTGCCTTAAAAATAATGAATCAATATAGCCAAAGCTACAAAACAACAGTTGATAATTCCTTACAGATAACAAAATAAACACTATACCATTCACTATTTAATTGTGTATAAAAAATGAAACAATATAGCCAAAGCTAGAGAACAATGGTTAACAATACCCTATGTAAAACAACATAAAATGTATAGTGTTGCAACCATCACCACAAAATGGAAGCCTTAAATCAAACAATAATGGTTTCAACAACAACCTAGAAAATTCTTTGTTGAACAAAACCTTATAAAAAATGAGCATATACACACATACACACCCATACATACATATAAACATTCAAAACATCGAACAAAAATTGTGGATATATAAGATTATGTGGAAATCAAACAAGACAAGATGAAAATAACTATATTGATATTAGAAAATGGACATATCTATATATAGATAAATGCATGACCTCAAAGTTACATGTAGAAAATGCATATACAGACATACACACTCACACCTTAAATGAAACAATAATGGTTTCAAAAGCAACCTAGGAAATTCCTTTTTTTAACAACACCTTATCGAAAAGGAAATAATATAGCCAAAACTATAGACCAACATCCAACATTGCCTTATGGATAACTACATAAACTCTATAACATTTACCATTGTATTGAGAATCAAATATGAAAAAATATAGCCAAATCTAGAGAACAACACTCAACAATGCCCTATGGAAAACAACATAAACTCTATAACATTAACTATTTTAATG
The DNA here is from genome assembly GCA_007258455.2 of Sequoia sempervirens. Lineage (NCBI taxonomy): Eukaryota > Viridiplantae > Streptophyta > Pinopsida > Cupressales > Cupressaceae > Sequoia > Sequoia sempervirens. The sequence goes on from VDFB02017606.1 coordinate 35,230, forward strand.
TGTTACAACCATTGACACAAAATGGAAGCCATAAATGAAATAATATAGCCTAAGCTAGAGAACAACAATCAATGATTCCTTATGCAAAACAACATGAATTGCATAACATTAACTATTTTATTGCATTGCAACCATCACCACAAAATGGAAGCCATAAATGAAACAATATTGGTATCAATAGTGACCTAGATGGGAAAACCCACAAAACATAAAAAATCACAGTAACAAGCCCATGCAAAACCATTGCCACAAAAGGAGAACCATAAATCAAATAATATAGTCTTTTTTCAACAACACCTTATTGAAAAGGAAACAATATAGCCTAAGCTAGAGAATAACAATCAAAACTATCTTATGGAAAGCAACATAAACCGTATAACATTAACTATTTCATTGCATTACAACCATCACCACAAAATGGAAACCATAAATGAAACAATATAGCCTAACCTAGAGAAAAACAATCAACAATGCCTTATGGAAAAAAACATAAACTATATAACATTAACTATTTTATTGCATTACAACCATCACCACAAAAAAAAGGCCATAAATGAAACAATATTGGTTTCAACAATGACTTAGATGGAAAAACCCAAAAAACACAAAAACTCATAGTAACAAACTGATTCAAAACCTTCACCACAAAACTAGAACCATAAATGAAAAACTATTGGTTTCAACACTGACCTAGATGAAAAAACCCACAAAACACAAGAATTCATAGTAACAACATAAACACTATAACATTTACTATTGTATTATGAATCAAATATGAAACAATATAGCCAAATCTAGAGAACAACACCGAACAATGCCCTATGGAAAAAAAAAAAAACTTTATAGCATTTACTATTTTACTATATTACAACCATTGACACAAAACATAAGCCATAAATGAAACAATATAGCTTAATCTAGAGAACAATCAACAATGCCTTATGCAAAAAAATATGAATTGCACTACATTAACTATTTCATTGCATTGCAACCATCACCACAAAATGAAAGCCATAAATGAAACAACAATGGTATGAAAAGTGACCTAGATGGGAAAACTTACAAAACACAAAAATTCATAGTAACAAACCCATGCAAAACCATCCCCACAAAAGTTGAACCATAAATTAAACAATACAATATGTTTTCAATAGAACCTTATTGAAAAGGAAACAAGATAGCCTAAGCTAGAGAACAAGAATAAACACTTCCTTATGGAAAACATAACTGTATAACATTAACTATTTCATTGTGTTGCAACCATTGCCACTAAATGGAAATCATATATGAAACAATATAGTGTAAGCTATAGAAGAACAATCAACAATGCCTTATAGAAAACAACAATAACTATTTTATTGCACTACAACCATTGCCATAAAACATAAGCCATAAATGAAAAAATATTGGTTTCAAAACTGACCTAGATGGAAAAACCACAAAACACAAAAACTCACAATAACAATCTGATTCAAAACCTTCACCAAAAAATGTTAACCATACATGAAACAATATTGGTTTCAATAGTGACCCAGATGAAAAAGCCCAAAAAACACAAGAATTCACAATACCAAAGCAATAGAAAAACAAACAATAGTGACTTCCAACCATCACGACTACACAAAAACCATAAATCAAACATTATAGCCTAAGCTAGAGAACAACAATCAACAATGCCCTATGGAAAATAACATAAACTATTTTCAAAATACTCTAGAAAGGGATTTTTCAACATGCACCTCTCCTGCACCTCTTCCTACTTCCTTCAAATGCACCTCTTCCTGCTTGCTTTCTATCTACTCCCTTCTTTCTCCAATTCCTACAAAAAATCAAAAGAGAATTATCACAACCGACACTTTTGTATTGTTTTTGCAACCATCACCCCCTATAGAAAACACAAAATAATCTCCAAACACCTTCACAAAAATTCTACAATGGATATTTGAACTTGCACCTTCACAAAATCTTTCCCTCCTCACTCATAGCTCTGATAGAAGGTAAAGCCATAGAAAGACACACAACAATGCCTTATCAAAAATTGTGCAAACATTCTATATATTTTTTGAGGTTTTAAATGGAAAGTGTTACTTACAACCATAGCCACTACACACAAACCATACAACAATTAATGTTGATGCCATCTAGCATTTAATTTCATTGGAATTCTCTATCAGCATGCCAAATGCTTTTAATTAAAAAATCAAAAAACATCTACCACCTTTTTTTTGACCAGGAGCCCAATGCCGAAAGGATTAAAAATTGGGAAGGTTGATGAAAATTTTGACCAAATTTTACACATATATCCTATTAGCAAATTAATATTTCCCAAATTATGTGTGAAAAAGGGACACTTTTTCCTACACTAAAAGAACAATGACTATGAAACCTTTGATGGCCTGGTGAGTGTCATTCTAGCTAATATGATTCATAAAATGGGTATTCGTTCCACTAAGCCTTGGTGTGCAAAATATTTTCTTCTAGGTGGTTTTCCATTAATTGAGCCTAAGCTCACAAACTTTTCTTTGTGTATTCTTTTTCAAGGCCTACCGATGGGGTCTTGAGCTTCTCACTTGGGGGTCCATTACCCTCATTTCCCTTTTTATGGACAGGATGAGTCATTTAAGCATCTCTTCTAGTTTTCCATCAAAGCTCAACAGTTGTGGAAATGAATTCATGATTTCTTTTAGCCATTTCAGCCGAAGCCTTTCTCTTGGCATATGGATTTTTTTGGGAGACTCTCCTAGAGTCCTCATTAAGTATATTTAGATTTGGAAAAATTTCAAGGTGGAAATCCTCTTCAATATTTGGAAAGATAGTTTAACAATGAAAATAGGTTGCCCCACCTTTGACGAGATGGAGCACAATGGTGGAGTTCTTATTTCACACTTGTTACACTCAAGGAAACCTTAGAGATCTCAATCCAAATATAGCAAGTGGGAAAGACATATTGCAATGAGGTACCCTAGGGTGTGATTATAGACTAAAGGAGGTCTCACCACCAAGATAGGGATTGGAAAGACAAGAGATGAATGAATCATGCAAAGTACCATGGAAAACCTAAGTAGATTAAGTTGAAAATGAAATAGAAATGTAGAATATCAAACTAGAAATGAATAGAGGTGCACCTGGGAGAGTGATGAGGTCAAGACAAGCATCAAAACCTTGAAATTTTTCTTTTTTTATGCCCACTAGGACTCATACTATAGTCTTTGTGATTTAGTCCCAGACTAGGGTTTTTGTGCCAAAGCTGGAATCTGATAGTGTACAATTTGAATCTCATGAAACCTAAAAATGTGTTGTACTGAGATTGATACACCACAATTGGTGTATTAGTTCCACTCTAATTTTTAGAGGGTTGAGATTTGAATCGGGTCTCTAATCTCTACTCTTCCTTCCACAATTTTTTTTGAGTTAGAAACCCTAATTTGCAACCTGTAGGTGACTTTTTATGAAGCTAGAAACCTTGTAACAACTTTATGACTTTCGTCAACCTTTCAACCTAATCTTCAAATTATATTCAAGATCACAAGACACCTAGATCTATAATCACACATGTAGGGAGAGAGAAAAGATAATTGATTGTTGGAAAATAAGGGTTTTCCTTAGTCAAACACTAGTTAGGCAATTAAACCTTGAGATAAAAAATGATACCTTGAATGATTTCATGACATGTAAATAAATAATCTAACATGAAGTGGCCATGTAGAATGTAGATCTTGATCTTGAAATTTGATATGAAACAATTCTTGTAAATGGATATTCAATGCTACATTACAATAGTAGCTCTATTAACATGCTTGATGACCTTGACATGATGATGGATCTAGAATTTTTGTAGCGAATGATGAAGAATTCTACCCTTGAATTCCTTAGAAAGGCTCTTGTAAACTCTATTGATGCTCTTGTGAAGTCTTGGAATGCTTAAGTCTTCATAGCTTAGGTTGATATCATGAATGCTTAGTTGAAAAAATTATTTGAGACCTTATTTATATATGACATCCACACAACCTATTGTTATTAGATCCTAGATGCTAATATTCATGAAATTTGAAGTTAAAACCCAAATATCTTGCTCAAAACCATAAAAAGGGGCTAATTGGGACTCATACACAACTTATGGGGTATAGGTCCCATCTAGATGGGACTCATACACCATAGATGGCATATGGTTCCCACCAAGCCTTTTCAAGTGGAGAAATATTAGGGAGCTAGAAAATTAAGTGTATTTGTTGATCTTGTCAATATTTTGATTGAGATATTCCTTGGGATTGATAATATAAGGTCTTAGGGGCTTATTAATTATGATATGAAGATCACAAATGTAAAAGGGCCCAAAAATTAATGTGAATGTGTAAATAAATACACTTTACAATATTAAATTATTGAAAAAATAGGTTAATTTAGCTTAAAAGGGCCCTAAATCCAATGTGAATGTGTAAAACACATTACAACACTAGATCATAGCAACATTAGGTTCATTTTAGTGTTACTCATTCCCAAATTAAGTGTGAAAATGTAGAGCGATATTTTTTCCACCATTATAGATAGAAATGTATGCATTTTTTCTCACAACCAAATTGATAAATTTATTTCTTTATATTCTAATGCCATTATTTTCTCTACTATTTGTTTGTAGATTCAAGTACAAACAAGCAAAGTTACACTTGAATTTTCTCACCTTCAAGAGCTTCTATATCACTAGGGTAATTCCCCTTACACTATGCCTCATGTGCCCATGTATCCCACTTCCTCTTAGGCTTGATCACCTTCATCGGGCCAATAGTGAAGTGGCTCCACCAAGATTTTTTCCCCCATTCTTAGGCTCCTCCTCATTGTGGATCTCACCTTCATAGGTGAGCAACCTCTCCTCCACAACTTGACCTAGGGTGGCCTTTTGGAGGAGAAGAATGGGGTGGATGTGGAGCTTTTTGGTTTCCTTTTGGTGATTCTTTTGTAGGTAGTTTTATTTGGACCATTGATACCTCTAAGTGGCTGCCATGATTGGATCTAGTAATTTTACCTCATTGTGAAGATAAAGATAAAGAGAATGAGAAAGATGATTATGTTTGGTCTCCCCTTCATGTCACTCTAAACCTCACTATTGTTTGGGGAAAATAAATTGATAAAGACCAACCTCACTATTGTATAGGGAAAATCAAATGATAAAGACCCGCCACCCTCTTTGGCACTATTATGTCCACTTAGTGGCATATTTTTTTATTTATATTATTGCAATGTTTTCTAATTTTTGGGCATGGCCCAAGAATCTATAACTTTCTAGGTTTTGTGGATGTGACTATCAAGGTGTGCCTTCTTACCACCCACCTTTTTTTAGAATATGTGTATTTCTATCATTTATTAATATATAAATAGATGCTTATTCATAAAAGAAACCTCTTTTAGTTGCATGTTGGAAAAGTACACTTGTGAAAACCTATTTATAGATATCATGTGTAATAAACTAGGTTTCACTAGATTATAGGTCCTCATCTATTTTACTTATCCTATTTGCATGTCATTTTTCCATGTCTTCAACCTACTCCATTTTGTACCTTTTTATATACTAGGGACAAGTGACTACATCCTATTTTGGAATACATATTTCTTTATTCCTTTTTGCCAATTTAGTGTGTAGAATACCTTTTATACTCAACAAGTTGTCATTTCCATGAATATTCTACTACCCCATCAATAAACACAAAGACCAAACAATAGGTGCCTTCAAAAATCAAGCTAGAGAATTGAAACATACAATTTCAATGATTTATTTTATAAATCTACATTATCCACCCAATTCCCACAACTGTAATATCATTTATTAATCACTCACCACATTGGTTAACTTAATGTTCATTTTAAAAATTATTCTTCATCTATTAATAAAGTCATCCTTTGAATAGAAACTTGTTCATCATAAATATCTATGGAGGAAAATAATTAATTGTTATCTCATCATGGATTCAAAATGAAAATTTTCAATTTTCCAATTGAATTCCAAGGCAATCTATCAATTTGGTTCCTTCATGTGAAACTAATTTCTCAATTGAATTATCCTTAAAAAATCAATATTTAAGATAATTCCCTTATCATTTTATCAATCATTCTTACAAAAATCTATTATATCTAAATCCATACTCATTAAAATCTAGTATTATACTATTGAATTTAATCCACATCTGAAAAGAGCTAAATTAACATGAAATTCAAGATTTACATTGAAGTAACTAGATTAAAACTTGTTTTGATTTTTTTTTATGTTAAAATTAATTCAAATTCTCATCTTTCAATTTCTCACACATAAAGCATAATAAAATTAAAGGTTTTACTATATTTATGTTGATTAGATTAAATTATATAAAAAAAATGAATTCATTAGATTAAATTATATAAAAAAATTACTTATGTAATTAAATTGTATTTTTCCTGTCATTATTTCAGTAAATATTTTTAACATTCTATTTGCTCTCAGAGTGATTTGTTGGGTATAGATATACTCATGGAAGAAATTAATTTATCCATACTAACCGTGAATTATAATATTTTTCTTCATATGTTTATGATCAAAATGGTTTATTATCTTGACTATTATATTTAAATTTACTCTTATGAATCTTAAAAATCATTGTAGAATAATTAATCTAATTGAGGGTGTGATAAAATTGAAAAGAGTGGATATTATATTTACATTTACAATCATAATAATATTTATAAACATTTCATTATCATATTGTTTCAAAATATTAATATGTTACAATCTATATAGAATTTTAGAAATAAATAAAATTGAAAAAATAATATAGATGCCTTTATTATTATTAAAAATATAATAGTTAGAAATAATATTCAAATATAAGGTTAGACTAAATTGAAATGGTTCTTAAGCAAACTCATTAAAATTTCTAATAATTAACATTATTTTAAAGGAATGGTTCATAACTAATAGGATATCTAATATATATTTTCCCCAATATTATATATATTATAGATAAGTTATTTACTCATTCCTAATATCATTTATGAGAAATATATCCTCCTTTTAAAATTTCTTCTAGACTTTTATTTATGAATAAATAAATATTCTTTAATTATAATTATATGATTTTGTTTATAGTGTCAAATAATTTATGTTGTAGATTGATTATTTTTAGATTTAATTTAGCTATCAGCTATGCAAAATAAATAATTAGCCGATAGGCTATTATAGGTGGGAAATCCCACCGGAAAAGTCTACTGTCTGATGCCGATAATTTTTTCAGGCTTCCCATTGCCGGATTGTGGGTATTCTGATTCGCGCTGATGTTTTCCCTGCGCATTCCAATAAGCAGTGTACAATGTCTATTTAGCAGCGAGTGGAAAAGGGTACGACAATTTGACAGACAGTACTATGGCCCTGCTCTTTCCTCAGGAGTCCCTTGTACTGTGCACGGTATCTTCCGTTTCGCTACGAAACATGTTTTCCACAAATAAAGCTTTCCTCGAGGGGAGATCTGTGACTGCCTTTCCCATAAATCAAAGCTTAAAATTTTGGTACAACACGCCACACTGATCCTTCTCATATTACTTCTAACTCTTTGCTACAGAAACCTAGGGTGAAGCGCTGCAGCGAGAGAAGTCATAAAAAAACTTTCTGTTGTGATGAGTTGCAGCATGAGTACCGGTGAATATTAAATGCCATTAAAAAGGAATGGCCATAATTGAGCGAGGAGGCATTCATGCCATTAATACCGTATGGAGACCCTTGATTTATCATAGAAAAGGCAGGTCGTGTAGAAAGAGAAGGCATGGAGCACATCTTTAAATCGATGTGACCCCCTTAGTTTTTTAGGGGAGTTTGGTTTGTTGGGAAACAGAGACCCAGAAGATGCAGATAGGCTTGACGAGAGAGAGAGAGAGATCAGGAATCTCGGGATAGGAGGGAAGAAATTGCTCAGGAGAGGAAGAAAAGAAACCACGAGCAAGAGATTAGAAAGGAATGACGCGCGAAGAGCAATTACATGTCTATACATTGCATCAACAACAGTCTCATTTTATAAAGTTAGAGATAAATGTTACGGTTTTGCAAGGTAAACAACCGAGTCGTGGCAGTGTCGGATAGTTGCAGAAGGTTTTCAGAGAGTACGTACATGTTACAGCATTGGGTATTTTTGGAGAGTTTTGTGAGGTTTCCAGGAAGTGAATAGTTCTCAGAGTTTCAGTAGTAGAGCCTTCTGTGTTTTGCAGGGATGGGTGTACGCTTAACTACCGTAGCGGAGGAAGATGGGCAGCTCCGTTTAGACACAAAACGGTTCAGAAATTAGACATTTTCAGTCACAAGTGGCCACTGTGCTGGGGAATTGAAACCCAGAGCATCCTGGGACGCTCTAAATCACCACTAAGTATGAATAATATTTCCATACTGTTCATTCTCTCTTTATTTCTATTCTTTGACTGCTCTAATAAATTATACTTGTTTAAGCACCATGCTGAGAGGATACCATTTTTGGCTAAATTTGGGTAGCCACGGGCTATATATTTCTTCAAATTCATCCAAGGCTTGCTCCCTGGTCTTGTCAATGGTGCTTTGCCACCCCAAAAATTAGTTGTGATATATTATAGTGGCCAAACAATCATGGCTAAACAATCCATGTAGGGTTTCAACCTGAGTCATCATGATGGCATGCTCCCGCCTCGCGAATGTTTTCTTGCCAATAACTGTCCAGATAGCCCTGCTTATGGTTAAATCATCTTTCTTCCAATGTAAGGTGCTTTTTAAGTCACTGGTTAATTAAGAATTTGAAATTGTAGTGACCATGTAGTTAAAAATGGTTGATATTGGTTTACTATGTATACATCGAGGGCTTCGAATGGCAGGCAATTTGTGGTTTGTTATTAGATAATGGCAAGCAATTTGTGGTTTATTATTAGATAAAGGGAATTCTAGACCTTTTGTAAAATTTACATATGATAATGTGTTTAAGCATCAGTGACAGGGTCCTTTATGCCAGAGACCTCAATGACCCTGCCATCCCCTGAGGTTTGTGTGTTGTTCTCATGTTAACTCATAACTGCCTTAGCATATAACATGCCCTCAATACTTGGAAGTCCCTGACATCCATTCCCCGGCTCTGGCATTTTTGTGTGTTTTCTTTATGAAACTTCTATAAGGATTTAATGGATTTATTCATACTATCCTATAATAAAATGTCTAGAGTTTGTGTGAGTTGAACAAGACACTTGTGGAAGTTTCTGGATTATTTAAGCTTGTAGAAGAGCTGCTATGGTATCCAGTCTAATGGTTTTTCTTATATTTTGCGGAAGTTTCTTGATTCTTTAAACTAACAATTCTTTTGATTCTTCATAGAATTCATGTTAGTTTTAGTTTTGACAGTCTTGAGTTATTTGTTTGACTTGCAGCAATAAAAAAGACCTTATTGGGGAGGCTACATGTCGCATATGCCAGGAGAGTTTTAGTACCGGTATAAATGGTTAGTGTTGTTTTATCTGCTTGCTGGATTTTAATTCTTAATATCTCTATACAGTATCTTTTCCACATTCGAGTCCATACTAAATGTTGTTTCTCTGCTTTGGATTTCTTGGACATGACAACATTGAGCGAGCCTATTGATGTGTAAGCTTCAATAAAAACTATACACTTTTGTTATTTTATTTCATTTTATTTATCATACTTGGGGGAAGTTTACATAAGCAAATCTTTGTATTTCTAAGATTTGCAATTGTGGAAATGAAAACAGATACCCCTTCATTTGAATCACAATTTTATTTATTGTAACAAAGCAATTACAGCTCTAAAGTGCAAAAATTAAGTCAGACATTGAATAGCAGGGCCTTATATGTTCTCTGAATATGTTTTGAGGTATAGCAAGTGGATTGATGAATCTGAACGAGTTAATAATTCTGGATAAATGGCTTACATTTGCATGGTGTTGAGTAGAGTATATCCTTGTAGCACTGAGCTGGTCATCAGAGAGTTTTGGCTAGGATACTTGTCACTATACTTAGTTGTCCTATTTTATCCTCAGAATAACCAATTTACAACAACCCAATCAATCCCACTCTGAACAAAACCTATGCAAGCCATCTGCAGAATATGTCCCAGGAATGTGGATCCAAATATTGCTGTGACCATGTTACAGTGACTTTTTTTTTCAATTCATGGTTAGATCTCTTTAAATTTGATCCGCAGAAATGTAAATACGGAGGCTCAATTTGGTATGTATGGTGTTCAATATTGGTTTGCTTCATGTACCTTTTGTTTATGCCTAACGTTGAAGTATTGAATTGTATCCAAGAGTTAAAAGTGTGATAAACAGTTCTAAATTCTACTGTGGTTGATCAATTTTTTCCACGATTTGAACTTCACTTAAGCTAATGCTAAATTCTTGAAAGCCAAACTACAAACTAATACGTAAAGCATTTAACAAAAGTTGTGATAGGACATAGTTATGATAGTGTTGATGTTTTTCCAGATGTATAACTGACATGATATTAGATTCAAGATGTATATATTTTCAACTGAATATTGCAAACAAAAAAGATTTAATCAAATTATTTGGATGGCATATAAATATTTAGATCTAATATGTTAAACATGTTTGCATGTTGTCTTGGTTAACCTTTTTAAATAGTGGAAGGAAGAGTTTATGTCATTTTTTTTTAATTTAAATTTAGCAATCAGTTATATTAAATAATTAATAAAAATTAAGATTTGTAACTCTGTATAGTAAATAAAATAATTTGATATCTCCGTTACAAATGAGAAAGCCTCATTCAAGTTGGTAAAATTACTTGTGACTTCAATTTCAATAAGCCCATTCTTTTCATTATAATTTGAAAGTTTTGATCACAATATAATTATTTAATGGCTAAGAATCATCACAAAAAACTTTTAAGTCCCATGAAGATAGCAATCATAACCTCAAACTTACAAGATTGAAACAATCTCCTCTATATCAGGCTAATAAATATCTATTTGTAGAAATAAATGATTGCAATAATTTAATACATGTTTTTAGAAATCTTAAGTGATCTGCAAGCTAAATTATGAGAAAATGGCTATTTTCTACTAACCTATAACAAATATTCAATCTTGGATAGTGATGCCTGTGCATATAAAGCTGCCATTTCAATCTTCGAGCATGAAGAATATATATTTTTTTGATGGAAGGGAAAATTAGATTGGATGTTTTTTTGTGAAAATATTCAAATGAATTGTATGTGAGAACTTGGGAAACTATGTAGTTAAAAGGGATATGTTCTCCTTTTAAAGGAAGATTTCCATGTAAGTTTAAAAATTGTTCATGATAGTGTAACGAAACTTAAATGCCTCATCCAATGTAGTGTAGGTGGAGAATATATAATATTCAAGATTTTGGTGCACAATAAAACATTAGGCCTAATTTTAAGTGAACACCATTCAATAATTTTTTACTTTTAGTGGCTATTGATCTTCAAAATTTTCACTTGTGTATCCACCATGCAATACAAGTCAACAGCAAAATAGAAGTGATGTAATTAGAGGTAATAAGCCATTAGAAATTCCATCATTTGAAATTATTGAGCATAGGAAGGTAAAAAGGTATAAGTTTATGTTATATTTTATATGCATTGCATCTGGGGGAGTGATCACATTGCAAAATTGATATAATGGATCTCTCTTACTAGACAAGGTAATTATTTTTAATGATCACATTGCAAAATTGATATAATGGATCTCTCTTACTAGACAAGGTAATTATTTTTAATCCAAGTTAATAGATCTATACAAGATAGTTTTATATGTTATTGTTAATATAGGTTTTCCATTATTGCTAATAAGATGCTCAATGTCATGATGTAGGTTGTAGATTTTGGGTCTATTAATCAATTTTGTGTTCTTAGACATTGTTAGAGCATCTTATGGGACATCGATTGCAGGATATACACAAATATATGAATGATTCGTTGAAAATACTTTAGAAAATCGCTAGCAAATGCAATTGGCAAGCATAAAGCCAAATTCCAAAACTATTACCAATATCCTCTCTACCTGCAATGAAAATGAGAATTGAAGGGCATTTGAGAATTGGGTGGGATGGAATGGAGGCTCATTTGGGAGTGTGGCATGACGAATAGGGGCGTTTGAAGGTGAGATGGCACGCAGATTGAAGATGAGAGGATTTAAAATTAAAATTAAAATGAAAATGCAAAGAAAGAGCATATAGGGGGAAAGAAAAGCGGGGAAATTGTGGGAGAAAAGATGAGCATTTCACGATGATTTTGTATCACAAGCTTGGCATGAGTAGGCTCCAATAGCTGCTTGGCTACTGTAGGTATATAGAGAGCAAGATTGCTTTCCTTATTTATCATTGCTGCATAGAGAAGTGATCAGGTAGTTTTCTTCGTCTGCAACAAAAATACCCAGACTCATGGACTAGAGCTAAGTATAATTCTTCTTTCACATTTGCTTTAAAAAGAAAAGAAGTATTGGAATTCAAAATGTTCACTTTTTACTACGGACCATAATTAATCAAGGTTGATTCATGCTCATAAATTGGGGATGGATTAGGGTTGACATCTCTTATTATGTTCTACTATCTTCACCCCTTCCCGATGGTTTTTAAAGTGGTTGAATTACAAGTTTATGTGGGTAAGTAACTAACTTTAAAAGAAGGCAAAAGAAAAAAATAACAAAACTTAGCTCTCTTTATTTTCATATAAATCACATTATATATTTATGATCTCTTTACTTTATACATGTTTTATCTTGGCTCTTGTGAATGCTTTTTTTAGAGTTAAGGAATGTAATTTAAGATTCCTTATATATTCTATATATTTACCATTAAATATGACATTTTATTAAGGTTTCTTTTTAGTGAATAAATATATATTAAAAAAACAAGAATACTAAGTTCATCATTATTATTTTTATAATAATTGAATTACATATTATCATATATGTATATAAATAATTTAGATTTCTTAATTTAGAAAATAAATTGAATATGGAAGATAATATTAATAATACAATTAAATATGCATATATGATTTTATAGATACTAAATGTAATATTAGTGTCAATATTAATAATTAATATTATTGTTGATATTAATAAGTAAAGCGTTGATGGCACTGTTGTTCTTGCCACCAAGGTTGAAACCCCATTGGGGTGGTATTGTTGAATGGTTGTATTCCGGTTCATAGCTCCGGTCAAAAGCGTTTACCCCTTGAATAAAAAATAAGTAAAGCATTGATTAATAGAAGTGAAAGCCATATTAATATTAATATTAAGGGAAAATAATGGCACATTAATATTATTACATCGAAAAGGATCAGGGGTCAATGGTGTATAATACCTCCTCAAATTTTGAGACGACTAAGTAAGCTATTTAAATAATGTGAGTTAAGCTAATTAAAGGCAAGGTCAAACTTAAAGACTTGACCATGTACAAATTTAAGCATGTACCAATTGTTATTAGCATAACCTAACGAATTGTAACCCAAGGTTTATTAATATTTAACAAGCGGAGATGATTATTCCTTGATGCTAATCATGTGTGATTTAGTGCCTCCTCATTGTGGGGTTATAAATTAAATAATTGGTATTTTCCTAATTGACAAGGCCAAAAAAAAATTTGTTGGGATTTTCGCTAACCATTCCATTGCTTTTGTTCTATAGGTCCTGAAAACAAATGAAATATATCATAGAACCTCATCTTCAACCACCAAAAATTGTATTATACATAACCAATCTCTTGAGTTAGTGATTTTCATGTGTCATAACATAGTTTTTGTATTATAAAAAAATATTTCCCTGCAACATGCAGTTTTCCATTATGTTACATTCGGTCACAAGGTATAACATTAACCAGCAACAATTGTACTTATCCAATCGACCTTTTAAGTTGCAGGTCTTCTTTCATTGTACAAAAAAAATTATGTTGTGAAACTATTTAGCATAGCATACCGATTTAAATAAAGTTCCATTTGTTCATATTCAAATCTTCTCGTATCCCATCATCAACTAACTTTTGCTATAAATAGTTAGTCTTAAGAAAAAAAAATTACATTTCCTTGTGTTTTTTTCCCCTACCCTTCAATATATTACTAGAGTATATCCTGCTATCGGCGTAACCATTGCACCTAATTGAGGTGCAAGCGCTAGTAAATATTTCTTTTGACGCATTCAAGAGTTTCAATAAGTCTCTAATAGTGTTTATAAAGCATGCAAACATAAAAACATTCATTAGTTTTCAGACCCGAGAAGAAATTTACAGAGAAAATCAAATGCTTATTCAATAGTTGATGCACTAAAAGGTAAATAGTAGGAAATAGTAGATGATTTCTGAAAATAGTAAATGCGCTAAAGAAAATGGTCAATGCACTATAGAAACCCTAATGTGTACCACAAATGGTGGATGCCACTGAATGCGTTATTCTTGGCCGAACGGTCGATGAATCTTGAAGAATCTTTCATATGCGCTAGAAAAATTAGCGATTGCACAAGAAAGAAATTCATGTTTGAACCTATAAAAGCATACTGTAGAAAACTATTAAAATAATAGGGGCTAGGCCCCATGGTGGAGTGCCAATTTATGTGTAAGAAAATGTCGAGATTAGAATAATCAATAACACACAACAAATGCAATGTATTACATTAAGGAAATCTAAATTAACAACACAATTTGATAAAACGATTCCTCAAAGACATTCCATCTTCCTCTATTCCTAAGGATCCTGTATTAGTGCTCTCAGATCTTAATTATGCACTAAATGATTGGGATGACACTTAAGAAATGAGTATCCATTAAACTAGAATGCATAAACTATATCTACACCTACATAATTTGATGGATTTGTCAGATGATAGACTAAATGATATGTTGTATGATAAACTGTTGTATATAGAATGCTAATGAAATGATGCAATGCTGAATTAAACTAATGGAGATACTATGAAATTGATTCTAAATGTTGTAAGTAAACTAAGACACATCTAACAAAGAAGCCATGATTCTAATTTACTTGCTAAACTATTCTAAATGCTAAGCTATAATGCAAACTAAGCTCTCAAATGCCAAGATGATTTTTGCAGAGTAATTGTATGCAATGCTCTCTTATGCAAAAGCTATAAATGAGCCTCTATTTATAGATTTCACCAAGGCATCAGCTGAGTTGGCAGCAATGGACGATTAGGATTAAGTCTGGAGAGATCAACGGTGAGAAATGAGGAGGTTAGAGAGAAATAAGGAAGTTGTCCCCTTTAATAAAACAATCTTGCCAAGTGTAGAAAGGAATAAATGGAAAGAAGAAGCCATGTGTCCCTGAGTTTGTTGAGATTGTTGAGGGTAAATACCCATTTTAGAAATTAGGAATAATTATTTTCATGTGACACATGGTGAGATGGAAGATGATGTGGAAGGAGGTTAGAAGAATATGGAGAAATGTGACAAAATTCAAATTAAAAAAATTCAAATTTAATGAAAGGGAATTAATCAAATAAAACAAATGAGTTAAATTTCTTTATTTAATTAAATCATGAAGAAAGTGGTTTAGATAAGAGGAATTAAGAAATATGAACTATATAAATAAATTTTGCAATTTATTTATGTGAAATAATATTATAATTAATTAAATAATCAATATTTAATTAATATTCTCCAGTGGGAGCCCTAGCTTCGGTCGCTAGAAGTATTTGTTCGCATTTCGGTAGTCACGAGTTCTATTCTCCAAAATCATTAGTGCCGTGTCGCTTGATCTTTTGCCGATCCGCGTTAAAAGTTTACAACACTACACTTTATAGGAAATTAGGTATACCCAATTCTGTAGTCTATATATATATATATATATATATATATATATATATATATATATATATATATATTCTCGGACCAATTTTGGATGTATACAAGAACCTCAATTAGGTTCCTAGCGAATGCAATAGATAATTCCAGGTTATTAGGATTCCTTTTAGGCTTGCAAGAGGTCATGGAAATATTCTCAACAACCTGGCTTATAATCTTATTGGCCACCACCAACCAATGGGGTTTTAGGTATCTGAAAATCCTCTTATTGTGCTCCTTCTAAAGTGCCCACCCAGTGAAGAAAAGTGATTGCCAATAGAGCTCAATGAGAAAAGTGTGAGAAACAAGAAAGCACCAACTATTAAGAATACTAATAACATCCTTATGCCAAACCCAACTAATATTGAAAAGAGATTGGACTCTTTTCCTAACTTTCCAGGAGTAGGTACAATGGAATAGAAGTTGGGAAATGGACTCAACTTCGTTCTGACACAAGAAATAGTGGTTACCAAGATGTAAACCTTTCTTCTACAAGTTATCTATAGTGAGAATATGATTATGACAAAAACTCCACTAGAAGAATTTAAATTTGGGTAGAAAATTACATTGCCAAATCCTCATCCCGTCAAATAGAGGATCCCAGGTTCTAGAAATAATATTATAGCTAGTCTTAACAGAGTAATTCCTATCCTTTAAGTTTCCCATATCAAAGAATCTGAAAAAATGGAGTTAAAGAACTTGTGATTCTTAAAACTACTCTAAGAAGCTCTTTAACCACCAAATGGAGGGGTGGGTCAAACCAATCAGGGATCAATCTTCCATCTAGGAATTTTAAAAGTAGTATCTAGATAATCAAAAACCTTATACCCCAACTGAGCACAAAGATTCAACTTAACCACTGACATAACCAAATGAGGACCAATAACCTATGAGGAAAGCCATCTATCATCCCAAAAAGAAACCAAAATACTAGATCTAACCTGCCATGAGGAGCCTAAAGAAATAAAATTCCTAAACTTGATGATGTTATTCCAGAAAATAGAACTTGAAGGAAGAACACTATTGTCTAGAAGACAGAGGAAATCACAACCCTACAAATGATTATCCTTGAGGATAGAGATCCATTCTTCTTGGTTGTTTAAAATATTCCAAGAGATTTTAGTTATAAGATCCATATTCATCTATCTATTTCTTCTCAATTCCAAGCCGCCATAACGTTTTCTAGAGAACACACTATCCCAATTCACCAAAGAGAAGCGACTACTCGGTTCAATACTCGAACATAAGAATCTTTGCTAAATTTTCTCAAGTTTCCTTGACCACACAAAAGGAATAACAAAAAAAGACATTACGTACAAAGTCAAACTTAGAAGGGTAGATTTGAGAAGGATAAGCTTACTAGCATTGTTAGGAGAGCACCTTCCAAGCAGCAAGATTTCTTTGCACTGTTTCAAGAAGAGTAGACCAGACTGAATTATACACCTTACCAACAGTTAGCGGAATTCCTACATACGTCGAGGGATGGGGAGAATCTAAAAATTGAGGATTCTAGAAATCCTAGTTTGAAGAGCTAGGTCAACATTGAAAAAAAAAAAGCACTTTTAGTAAAATTAATGCACTGCCTAGAAGTCGTAGCAATTTTTTTTAGAACATAAATACACCCTTTGGCCTTTGCCAATGTGGCTTCCCCAAGGGATGCATTATCTGTTAGATGGGGTTAAAAATCAAATAGCATAGATAAAAGTGACAGCCAACACTTCTAAACTATTAAACCACATCCAAACAAGAGAAAACAAATAATGAAGAGAATGAAAAATACAAAACATAAAAGAAAACACTCCCCATTATGGTTGATTCTTTCTCTTGCTCTCCTTCTTCTTGTTATGCAACTTTTCCCTCAGATTTGTTGAAACACTTGTGCAAAACACACCCAAATGGTAGCAAGAAAGTTGGAGAAAAATAGCTATTAAAATCAAAATGGAGAAGGAAGGATGCTTTTATAGACAACCATTGGAATGGACGGTTGAGATTAATCTTTTAGAAAGATTCCAAGATCAATGGATGAGAATGCATGAGAGAGATGTTACAAAATGGATGGTTGAGATTAAGTCTCAGAAAAGATGCCAAGATCAACGGTCTAGAATTGATGCACCAAGAATATGCCATGCATAGAAAAGCTATGACATTGACAGCTATGATGCCTGACAGCTATGACAGACATGCAAGGCATGCAGGCTATGACATAAATGAATGTTATGACAGAGGATTATGATAGAGCATCTTTGACTAGGTGGAGGTGCATAAATAATTTATTTTAAATTATTTATTCAAAATGGAGGAAAATGACAAGTGGAATGGAAAATAAATAATTTATCCAAATTATTTATTTAGAGAAAATGAAAAGAGGAGCATTTAATTAAATTTATCAATTTAATTAAATGGAGAGATGGAAATCAGACATGGATAATTAATTTGAATTATTTATCCAAAAGAGAGGAATGAAACACAATTAAATAATTTTGACAATTATTTAATTATAGAAGAATAAAAGGTCAAATAATGATTACTATTATTATTTGACTATAGATGAAAGATAAATAATTAAATAAACAATGATTTATTTAATTATTGAAGAAAGGGATATATTAGCGACGCAATTAAATAATTTTAATTGATCAAGATAGAATAAAGATGAGAAAGTGAATTAATTAAATAATTAAAAACTCTTTAATTAATAGAGGAATGCAGTCACACCTAATTGAATAATTAAAGTTATTCAATTATCGAAGAACAATGACCAAGAAAAATGACGCTCACAGACTTAGGACATTTTTTGTGTCTCTGATATCATCAACAAATTATTGATGGTAAATCAGTTGAGACATAGAGGAGGTTGCAGAACTAGCCAAGGTACCATTCAACACTTTGTGTTCAAAATTATGATCAAGAACTTCAACCATCATAATAAAGAGATAGAGGGACAAGAGGTCCCCTTGGAAGATTCCACTAGAAGCTGAGAAAAAACCTTGCAGGATACCATTGAT